>JALMLS010000313.1:0-69038 GCA_038496445.1 Trichosphaerium sp. ATCC 40318 | reverse complement strand
CATTAACAAGAAAATGAATATTTACCTTTCCTCTGTCTAAATTTACTCATGTCCCAATTACGTCTGACACATTGTGGAGCATCGCAGGAATACTACCAAAATACCTTGATAATAGTTAGCGCGTTCGTTCACTTTCCTTTGTTCAAAAGTGTTAGTAAATGACATACACGTAACAGCCACCACCAGAAACACTACCGAGTTGACTTGTTGAAATAGAGTACCAGTCATTCAAGGTATTTATATTCAACAGTTCTTCAGCCTATTCAAAGAAAACAATTATTAGATTATGTATGTTATTTTAACCTGACCATACTTCACGAATAAATACATCCTGGTTTGCTTCTGAGGCCCAATATCCCTTTTTCTTATTTTCTAATAAGTTAGTAGATGCAGTACACAACGACCTTATAGTAGACGTACTGAAGTTGGAAGACAGCCATGCAAAATCGGGATAAATATATTTAACAAAATTTTGATGAGACCAGCCAAAGCAGCTTGCCAAGAGGCTCTGTCCTCCAGCTTCCATAACATCACTACCACTTATTGAATACCAATCCGATACATGTATTATACCAAGCTTCTCTTCAAGCTAAAATTTTTGAGCACGTGATTGTCAATCATTTTGACCGGACATGTTTTGCATACTCAAAAATATTCTCAGGTACATCCCAAAAACTTCTCTGTACTTGAGCTGTTAAATAAGTAAGGTATAGAAGTACTAATACGTTAGTTAATACCAAACGCCCATGGGACCCATCTGAATTCTGGGTAGAAGTACTTGAGCATCTCTAAAAGTGAACCTCCGAAATAGCTAAAACTGAACTTTAGGTTTAGTATGCTGGAGCACACTTACGCAATCAAACCACTACCCTGCATATTTGTAATATCTCTAAAGCTTTTTTTATACCAATCAGATATAACGTTGATACTCAAAGTCTTCTCTGCCTATTGTAAATGTTCTAACGCTAAAGCCTTTTCTTGTTTGGGCCTACCTTTCGAATGAAAGCCATTCTATTTCCAGTGTCTTGCCAATACGGAAATGATAACTTTGCTATTACAAAGTAAGCTCTTCGTATAAGAAGATACAATTTGGTAAAGGAGAGCAAAGTAAACTCGAGTTTAATGTCACTTCTTGTTTGTACAATTTCACTTGAATGGATGACGTACGTAAGGACTTGGAACGCCACTTTTGTTGTGGATATAACTCGCGTAGCAATTTAAGAGGTGAATTATTGTAGCAGCTTGTACTGAAGTAAGTGTGACATGTGTCAAAATATCAAAGTACTCTAATACGCTAGAAACGCCTTCTATGCTAATTATTTCTGAATACGCGACATTCTCCCATTCGTTCAAACAGTACAAGCCAAGTTTTTGCTCAACCTGCGTAACAGTCATTTTATTGGATGCAATGCTTTGACAATCGCACGTTCGTAACTACGGCAATTTGATTGGATTTATTCTGCCAGTCTGAATTACCTACAAATGAGTGTTGGTCATCGTGCAAATACATTATTAACTGCTTTTAACGTGTTGTTCCTAAAAAGATGGTGGTACATACATTTGACACACGTAGAGTCACTCCCAGAGCCCGCCATACTCCGTGCAAATGCTATACGCGACATTTAAGCTGCTATGCGATATTCTTCATGCAGAATTAGCGAAACTACATCCAATTGGCGCTGATAGAGCAGTTGAGAGCGAATTTATTCTTGTGTAGCGAAAAGAAACGTTGACGAGTTTTGAAAACTATCCTACCGCTCTTTCAACAAATTCTGGTCCTTTTGTTAGTTCGCCCTTGCTCTTTTGTCATTCGTGCGAAATGAAGGGCAAGAACGAATAGACCCTTTGGGCTACTTATATTTTAGTTCCATTTCAGTCTTATTTATTTACAGTTTTTCTAATTTACCAATCTTCAGCACGTGGTTCAATAGTAATACTCTTTTGATACAACTCATCTTCTGTTTCAGGCTGTATCCGCTTATTAAGAAAGTGTTGAACTAAAGGCATCTCCACTAGGTTATAAGGCATTTGTTGAAAACTAGTGATGCGTATAATCACATTGTAAAGAAGACGACGTTTTTTGAAGTTAATCAATCCATCTATAGCATCAGGATTACCATCCTCGATGAACGTAACATCAGTTAAGCATATTCCACTATAAACAAGACTATAAGTTGCTACAAAAGAGCACTTGAAGGATTTTTTCTTCTTCCTAAAAGGGAACGTACAGATGAGGAATACAAGGCGGATTTAAGTCATCCAATACATCTCTGTACTCTTTAAATGACTTACGCGGCTCCATTAAACGCTCAAAAGACTCAAACTTTTTAAGCGTCTGCTTGGACAGTGCCTAGAATTTATTGTTATGGTGATGAACACTAATATGACAAAAACAAAAAAAAAAGTCATACTCGTTTAGTCAACTGCAGGCGATACACAGACGCATTATTTAAGCCACTTAATATGGCATTTAGTCCACTATAATTATGCAACACGATGCACTCCTAGTAATTAATGTAAGATGCCTCATGATCTACTTTTTTCTTATCTTTTGATACATACCTTGGCTATATTTACAAAATGTGTCATGATTTTAGCACGCTTCTTTACGTTAGTTTCACTAACAATAGTAGAAGCTGTCCATAAAGAAAACTTATTAAAATCGCGTATAGTACGCAATATATTAGGTGCCATATGCTTTAATTCTGGTTTACTCCAGGCTTGATTCATAAATTCTTTTGACTGTACAAAGCAAGTTAGTTTTGAAGAAACATGAAGTGTCAACGAACTTGAATGCTATTAAAGTAACTCCAATTGCGTAAGGTCAATTGTCTGGCAAATTCAGCTGGACTAATGTCCATAACGGTCATCTTATCTAAATCACGCACTCGTGGCGTCTAAATTAAATTGTAAGAAAGACATTGTCTTCTACGGTAATTAAAAATACGTACTATTGATGGTGGTGGGTCAGTGTTAAATATAAGTACAGTGTTTTTTGTAACGCCAAGCCGCTAAGAAAAAAAGAAACGTGATAAGACTTCAAAGAAACGTGTCAGAAAACAATACCTTTTTCATCAGTGTTTTACTCATTTTGTCAGCTAGTGAGGTACGACCTTCAGCAACCAACATTGTAATAAATTTTTCTACACGCTCAATAATCTCGTCATAAAAATCAACCCAGTGATCACCTATCCAGTGACCCATAACATTGACAACACGAATTTGGATTTCGTTTTTGTCCGCTTTTAGATCATCTCTTTCAGGTACACAATATCGTTGTTCCAACTTATCCATAAGCAACTTTGGCGTAGCGAACGATCGGTATGTAAGTAAGAAAACCTTGACAAAATAGGGATTTGCTGCAAATGTAATAAGAGAGGATTTTAGTAGTGAGAAAACGTACATCCTTTAGTTGCTGTCAAGTACTCAATGAGTCGATTTAGGGACGCTGCAAGCAACTCTTCACCTTCCTATGTTATAATAAGCAACCTAAAGTGTAATTTATTGATATGAACTTACCATACGAATGTTGCCGTAAGGTTCATCCCAGAGAGGCATTTTTAAAGTCGGATGTTTAATTGCCAATTGATTTTCACGTTTGATATTCCATTCCTGACCATGTGTCAAAATTACATATGGGCAGTTAACGTACTTGTTCTACTAGTTTATCCATTGAAAATCCCTTAAGATCACATCGGAAACTTGCAGCCTGGTGCTCTACGCAGAGGTTAAGGAAATTCGTGAATAACGTGTATTGAATGCAAAAGAATTTATCGAAAAATTTCGTACTTGTCCTATCTCTTCTACGCCTAAACATTTGAGACTCTTCATCAGTTTTACGTCTGTCATGCTCCTTCATTTTGGCTTTTACTCCTAAATGTTTACGACTATTGCGCCTTAAGAGGCCTCCCATTGATCTACTCTTTCTTCTGGGCTCTTTTGCACTAGTTGGTACTGTCTGAATACGAAGACGTCTATCTTGAGCTTTCATTGACTCTTCCTTTAGGATATTTTCTGTTCGTTGTAAAAGCTTTTCTCTGTGCTTTTGAGAGGTTTCAGCGCGCTGCATTAAAACGAGAAACGTTCGAATTTCTTGTTGTATTGTTGCAACTGAAATTTTCTTTGATTTGCGTTTTTTGACGTTGGGTACAAGATCAACGTCCTTAGGCACTACGAGCTATACACAAGCATGTTAGAGCTTCGAATGAAATGATAATACACTATTAATGGACCTTTAATGAGCGTAAAAGATGCTGTAAGCGCTTGACGCTTTGTACACCTTGACCAGCGTCTTGATTTTGAACGAGTTGCCTCACTTGATCCTTAACCCACCGCGTTTTGGTTGTAATGTCCCATATTTGAAAGCAGAACGTGTTTTTCATGTCCCACAGTAGTGCATCATCGATGGTTGGGTTTACGGAAGGATATTCCTTTGGGTTAGGCACAACATGTAAAACCTTATTTTGTTTAGTTTATTTCGTAAAAACCGCGTTATTCGCGCGTAAAGAACGTACTGCTTTGACTTTCATCAGTGGACCAACAAAATATTTTATGTCTGCCCACCCATCATAATTGCTGAATTCTCGCGCTAGCGCGATAACTTTTTTGATAAAGCACAAAACCAAGGTTGTAGTTTCTTTACTTGTTGTACTAAGCGAAAGCAGTTCGTCACGCAGTACAGCGCTTGTGGGCGAAGCGTCAGCCATTTTTCGAGTTAACTAACGCTCAAACTGGTGTAATATTGTACTGTTATGAAACCATCAGCATACCAATCTTGCAAAATACTAAATATTGGTTCAACGTGTTCTGTTTGTATGTACCAACAGCTCAGTTTATTTCGGTTGTTATTTTGCTTAATTAGGGTTGAGGCTAAGGCAAGTTAAAAACCTCTGTTGACTTGGAGGCATTCCCGCTTATTTTTTTTGTCTCATACATTCGTGGAACGTCACCACGCCTCTAAATATCAACTGTACATCTCCTCTGTTGTATTGTAAACAATCTACAAAGGTAATTAGACTCTACAACGCGTCCGTTTTCTCGATCGGCCGCTTGTAAAAAGTTTGCTCTTTTTCTTCATTTCTAGCATACACTACCACTCGTGACAACCTGTTATGTGATTTTCAGCTCATTATTTTCTAACGCCTCTTAGTTTTATGTACAAAACGCAATGGAAGTTGACACCGTTCCTTATATGAGTGCGTACGGCTCACCAACACCAACTTTCGGTCAGATGGAATTTGCTTGGCCAAATAATGGTCGCAACAATGCGCAACCAACCTTCACACCTCCTCAATTCAATAATACTGGTTTCCACTCTGCTAGAGGCTCTTTTCCATCAAACGTGCCAACAACGATTCGCACAACGCCTTCAGCGTTCAACATACCCAACGAACGTCGCGGTGTAAAAAGGAACCGCTCTGTAGATTATTCGTACGAACTGAAACTTTTATTTTTCTCTCTTTAAACTTTCACTCAACGATCCTTGAAAGAGAGAACTTTCTACTGGTTCCTGTCCTGAGTGTAGCGTATTTTTCGGTACTTACTATCTCTGTTAGAGACGATTACAACCAAGTTAACAGGTGTATGAAGCGATTGCGTATACCTCAAAATTTAACGCTTCACGTCCGCACTCTGCATGGCAGATTACTCAAAATCACAGTAAACAGCGATGACTGTGTTCAAAAGATAAAGGAAGAAATTTTAAAGCGTGAAGGTACGATCTCATTGCTTTTGTTTCGAATATTCTCCAACCGCCAAAAAAAAAGTTTTACATAAAAATGAGAGTCTTTGTTCTTGGTATTTTTAATTTAAACGTATTTCTTGTTCTCACCTAGGACGTAGGTATTCCGTACGAGCAACAACGTTTGGTGTATCGGGGAAAGCTTATGGCCGACTGCCGAACACTGCGAAATTATGGCCTTGAAGATAATGCGAAACTTCACATGGTCCTACAACTTCGTGGTGGATGAACAGCACTTTTTATTCGTAAACCTCGGCTGGAGTCTACTCTTTGTACCATAGATGAGGCTTTACTTGCCTGTAAATAAAAGCAATTAAACCCACACACGGTTGGATAGTTAAACTCTCCTAGGAATTTTGGCGTTTAAGCGTCACCCACCGTTCATAACAACTTTGCAAAACTGTAACTAGTATAATGCGCTTGTTTCATGCTCGGCAAGTGGTTTTGGAGCACTTTGATGTGCAAATACGTCACGTTTTTGGTAATTGTTCAACAACTTTCTGTTTTTAGGTGTTTGGTGGTTTAAACGGTTTTTATTGCTAAAGCGCAAGAGAATATTCGTCTTTCTCTCAAGGGATTACCTGTTGGTAGATGAGCTTGTCTTTAAATCGCTAGAAAAGGCATGTATAAAATCAAACGTTGAAATTTCGCGACTATAGGCCAACAATTGGCTCATACCAAGCACGTTGAATCGGAGAGGCCATTAAAAAGATGGATGACATTCAGAGATTGTAAGTAGCGAACCAAAGAAATATTGTACTTAGCAAATTTATAGGCGCTCGCAACAAATACAAAGCCTACGCGCGTTCTTCCCTCACACCAACGAATTAGCGCCAAATTTGTTTGACGTGCCCCTGTTCCTGAATAATGGCAACAACGTATCTGTAAGGCTGTACGTAGCGTTTAGAGGCCTTATTTAACTCTATAAGGATTCTGCCGTCAAACTTCCCTCAAACGCGCCCAACAATATCAATACCCGATCAAAATCATCACATGTTAGGTGCGTACCGCTATTAGGCTATTAGTAATATTGTTTAGATAGAAATTACACAATAATACCATCAAAAATCCCTAGCCTTCAAAATTGGACAATGCACACCGACTTGGGCGCATTAATACAGGTAACAGTTTTTTGTTTCAGTAAAATACGCTACGTGTACCTCCCTTACGTTTTACAGTTGGTAGCTCACCACCTAAACAACCCTCAACCTCAAGCCATGCGTTCAAGCAGTCCAAGCCAACACCGTAACAGCACGCCTCAAGCACAGATGCCAGTTGCTAATACCACCGCCAACTGTCGAGAAATTAATGACTTAGAGTATGGCTATCAAACCAATGACAGACTTCTGACGGTTTGTATTAGCGTTGCTAGGATGCAACAACTCATGGACAACCCAGAAGAATTTAGTGTTTTCTTCTTTAATTTAGACGTTGTAAAGAACTGCGCAAAACTCAGAGAGGAAGTAGATGAGCGTAATAAGGCTCTCCAAGGTAAATTTAATGTCACAAACCTAGACTGCTCACGTTGCTACAGCCAAAAACAACGAAATACAGGGAGAGCTTCAGCAACTACGTGGAGTGGAACAAGAGAAGCAAAAGTCTCTTCAAGAGCTAAGCGCAGAGTATGATGCTCTACAGAACAAGAGAGATGAGTTGCAACAAGTATGTGTAACAGCTGTGGTGCTTACAACCTTTCTTTTGTTTAACTATAAATTGTAGAGAGTGGGAAAGCAAGCATTGTTATCTAGGCTTGCTGAGAAGATAGATGAGGCAGAAGAACAAGCAGATGAAGTTCAAAGCAAATATGAATACGGTGGTGATTACTTGGCCTATGTTCGTAGTTATATGCCTTTACGGACAAAATACCACCTGAGGTAAGCAGTGTAAACTTTTTTTCATGTTCTAACAAGATTTAAGGACAATCAAGTCAAAGAATTTTTAAATCAAACTACACTCACCACCGCCTTTGGTGATATGTTCATTGTATAATAAAACATTGCATTATAGCTGATAGTTAATTCATGGCATGGAGAAGTTGCAGAAAGAGCTTGGCAGGATAAGAATGAATTCTTTTTTGATTTATTTTGTAGAATCGTGATACCGCACTACAGGTTCTCCTAATTCATTCCAATGACTTTCGTCTCCTTTAGGAAGTCCCTCAGAAAACATACAATGCACACTTAGTTGCCCGTTTTCGTGCCATTCTCTGTATTCGCCTTCTTTTTGACTATCTACAACCATACATTGAACCTTAATTTGACCATTTTCGTGCCACTCCTTATGTTCTCCTTGCTTCATTCCTTTAACAACTGAGTATTGAATACTCATTTGTCCGTTTTCATGCCACTCTGTGCTCAAGCCTTCCTTGACACCATCAATCATAGTACATTCCATTTTGAGTTGTCCGCTTTCAAACCACATCTTGTTTTCATGTTTGCGAGAAGAAATCTCCTTGGAGCACATCTTGAGTTGCCCACTTCTATATCTTAACTCTACATCGCCTGACTGCTTACCATTGATTAATGTGTAGTGGTCCTTTAGGACTCCATTATCATACCACGTGCACATCTCACCTTCGAGCTTGCCATTTACCATTGAACATTTGACTTCGAGTTGTCCATTCTTGTGCCATTGGAGCACCTCACCTTCTCTTGCATCATTTCTCAAGGTACATAACATACTTAATTGCCCGTTTTCGTGCCATTGTTTGCATATACCTTCACCCTTACCCTTTACTACATTGTATTGCATTGAAGGTTTGCCATTTATGTGATACTTTATGTGAAGACCTTCTTGCACACCATTAACAAAGGTGATGTGCATTTTGAGTGATCCATTTGTATGCCACAATAACCGTATGCCATGTTTTTCTATTTTGGAGTTGTAACATGTCATTGTAGCTGTAGTTTTACTCAATAAACTCCTTCAAAAAAATTAGCAAAAAACTGGTAAATATTTCTCCTTTGTACCATTTTTGGAAAGCTTCAGGAGTGTGTGATGATATCAACCGTTGTATGTCTTTCGGTAACATCTCTAAAACACTTTTATTTTCTATCATAGAATCGTTGGACGCATCGTTAAGTGACATAGTCCTAGTTCGTATTAAGTTACAGACTGACACTGTGCTACGACTTGAATAAACTAGGTACTAAATACGCACTTGATTATTAAATTTATAGTGTTGTAACCGGTGTGAAAAAAGTAGAGTTATGTTTCAGCAGATTCTGACATTTTCACTGAAATTTCAAAATCACGTGAATTTTTTTCTAGAAGACCCAAACACCTTCATGAACGTGGATCGAACATTTGCCAACTTTGTAAGCTGAGGAACTCTCAAAGGGATTACTTAATGAATACATTGAACAAGATAGGTATGATGGACAATCAAGTTCGCAAAAGTGAAATGACTTGAAAAAAAAAAAAGAAAAAAAAAAGAAAGAGACAATTAAGTTAGATACAATGTAATTTATTGATAGCAACAGTTGTACAAAGATCTTTTAGATTACGAAAATTGAGAAAAGTTCACTTTGAAGATCCGAATCCAGACGAAGTTAAGGTTTTCGTAGTAAAGTAGAAGTGCTATTTGAGATTGATTGTCTTAGTTTAGGTTTTTTTGAGTATATTTAACGATAGTATTGTGAAGAAGTGCTAACTGTTGGAGTAATCATTGGTATAGTAATACCATGGGCTATGCGCTACCATTACTGGTAGATTGTCGTATGAGCAAGTAGAAGATATTTCTCCTCCGCTTTAATTATTTATTATTTTTTCTAAGTCAACCTTGGCAAAACGTACCTAAAGAAAATGACAATATACAGCATTTGTAAAAGTTGCTCTGGAACACAACAATAACTATGTACGTACCCACCTTAGATATGTTTGGACCTAGTGCCGCAAAGGGCTCAAGGGTGTAACTTGCATACCTAACGTTTAAGAAATAAAATGATGTACCTAAGACTTGAACAGCACTGTCCATATCCGTCTGTTATATAAACGACGGCAGCTTCGGATTCATTATTGAGGCTAGTGCAGAACAGTTGTCAAGGAAAGTAATTTACGTACGGTTCTCCATGAACTGAACCAAAAAGCAGATACCAGTGTAAAGCTGTACGATTTAGAAGCGTGGTTGGCATTCCTACAAGGTGACGAACCAAAAGGCAGGTCGCTGAGACGGCGATACCTGCCGAAGCTCGCTCTAGAAGCGTGGTTGGCATTCCTACAAGGTGACGACCCAAAAGGCAGGTCGCTGAGACGGCGATACCTGCCGAAGCTCGTTCTAGAAGCGTGGTTGGCATTCCTACAAGGTGACGACCCAAAAGGCAGGTCGCTGAGACGGCGATACCTGCCGAAGCTCGCTCTAGAAGCGTGGTTGGCATTCCTACAAGGTGACGACCCAAAAGGCAGGTCGCTGAGACAGCGATACCTGCCGAAGCTCGCTCAACGGCACGAAAATTTGCACCGTAACAATCATTCGTATACCTAAAGAAATATTGTTAATGCGCTACGGCACATTTTGGTTATATTGGAGGCGTTGTTGACATGTGTATCGTTGTTCCTCTCATCCACTCCGTCAATATTAGCGGCATTGTGCTGACGTGAGCGCCACTGTTTCGTTCATCAATTACGTCCTTTAAATACTATGGGAATCAAATAATCCTGTTCAGCTCTCTTGCCAGACGACACTCTTGTGCTAGTAAGCACTCGCGCCACTCTGGCAAGGAGGTGCAGCTCAGTGGGTCGCACCACATTCTTCGTGCCAGCCTACTGCTGGCGAGATTTATTGCCTCGACCAGTTCGAGGCCACACCTATATACTTTGGTGGCTTCACATGGGTCTAGTAGCTAGAAAAGATTTAGTGTTTATTGCTGACTTGAAATGCCAAACGTACGCATATCTCTTGTGGCTTTGTTTCAGCATTCCGTGTTCTTCTACAGGACGTTCATGTTAATGACAACAAAAGGGAATCGTCTTGACGCACCTTATTTGCTCTTAATCCATGCACGTGACCACGGAATGGTACATGCATCCGGACAAAAGCTTCTTTTGCATTAAACTGTCGAAAGGAACAGAATGGTATATGCACCCAGATAAAAGCTACTTCCGGGTACAGTTGACAAAAGAGCAACTCGAAAGGAATTGACCCGGAAAGCTTTTGTCCGGATGCATGTATCATTCCGTAGGTCACATGCGTAGACATTAGTTGCATCGTCCGGGTCCAGTATCTAAACAAGCGTCAGCATTTGTTGTTAAATTAAAATTCCTCAACTACTCACGCCACTATGGCAGTGATCTCTACAAAGTTTTTTTTGCCAGCAAATTGTTTTACGGGTTTAATCATGGCAACCAAAAACGTACAACTACATCGCCACGCCATTGTCGCGATATGGTATCAAATGCCTTCCAGACGTGTTTATTCCGTATCTTCATGTAAGCGTCCACTTGCGTTATGGAAGAATTCATACTAGGAAAGAATGGTTGGTAGACTTCTCATCGTGTAGTGATAGCAGTAGTCCACATCAAGTTAATACTAGCACAAAGTCCTCTGCTAAGTACCATCTCAGTTTGTAGAAAATCTAATGCTGTGATAAGTACATTGCACGTGAGGAAGAAAAAAAGATAAAAACAAATGGATGGTTGACAGAAAACTGGAAACGTACTGTTTTCATTTTCTTGAAAGGTGTATTCACTGGTGACCCTTTGATACACAAGTTTGGAGCGGGAAGAAGTAGCATACGCCTTACGTTGCATCATCTGCCAAAGTAAACGCCTAAGCAAAGGTCAACGTCAAGAATACCCAGTGTTTGAAATCAAAATTTGGGGAAAGTACGTATCTGTGGCTTGTAGAAAAGCGTTGGTGTTTCAGGCGCTTGAGCAAAGTTTCTCAGCGATACTCCTTTAAACTCTGATAGGGTTAGAACCAACAATGTTGCAAGGTCAACAACACATTGTGCATAGGATTTTTAAAAAAAAACGTGTAACGTGCTTCAAAACCCAAGTTTGCCGTGCCTCAGTTTTCTCACAAGTAGTTGCATGTAACTGTTAGCCAAGTTTAGTTTCCTACAGAGAATTAGCATGTAAAATAGTAGACAAAGTTTCAAACTAGCTTTGACGATACCTGCTTACGCTTGAACCAAATAGAAACGGTGATTTACGTAGTACTAACGTGAAACAGGCTTTATACTGAGATTGGAAGAGTTACTAGTGTTGTGGAGCAGATGAGATTTGAAATATTTGCCCTGCTTCACGTGTTATTTGCGTATCCAAAAATCGCGTGAAGCGTGCTGTGTGCTAAACAAAAAACGTGTAAGTGACATATACTGAGGACAGGAGCTAAAGATGGTTATGGTTACCGCGATGCCGCTGTCGCTACGAAGTTGACAGAAAACATTGATTTCTAGTTCAGCTACGGCTTGAAAAAATACTAGTCCGCAAAGGTTCATCACACTCACAACAGAAGCCGTAATGATGAGTAGCTAGAAAGATTTGGAAAGCCACAGAAGACTTATTAAGAGACCTTACTTAGTAATTGTCACTGAAACGCACCATTTCACGCAGCATCACGCGTACCAATTTAATTCGCGCTACTATGACGTTTTATCCTGGTAACGGCGGAGATGATTTGTTTATGTTAGACGATGCAAGAGGTATTAATCAAATGGGTATGGCCCAAATACCAACACTATCAAATACAGACGGTTTTACGTTCCAAAACTCTAATTTCGATAATACTGTGGACAAGTACGCGCCCTAAACAACCGCATGTTTATTCATATTAATAGCGGTATTATCATTAAACAAGAGCCCAGAGATTTGTTTGACTCAGAAGATTATTCCAACGTTACCCAATCTCCATTTTCACTCGAGTAAGTACCTGACGAAGTTGTATATTTTGTAATAGTATGTGCAAAATTGATGGAAATAGGTCTTCGCTGTCCAACCCGAATTCTCCTGCTCCAGCGCATACAACGCTTCCACACCAACGTGCCGTTGACGATTCACCTGATTACAGCACGTTTACATTCGATTGTAGCATTTTTAGCTAATACACCCAACTTAGAACAAAATATTCCACCGCTCCTTCAGTCATTGCCAAATGCGATGGTACGTTTTATTTCGGTTAAAGGAGTTTAAACCAGACAAAAAAAAAAGAAAAGGCTATACTTTGCCACTAGTGCACTGAAATAAATTAAAATAATTTTGTGTAGGTAGATATGGAGCTTGTTGTGAATAAGACGCGTGTGAATCCGTATATCCGTATCGGTAAAAAAATTCGCCTCAAACTGAACTCTATTCCCAATGTATACCATTTCCTGAAGCTAAAATCACAAAACGGCAACTACAGCGGCGATCAAGGTACAAAATTACCCTTTGTACCCAAAAATGAACCAATTTTTTGAAGGGAGAATTTTGGGAACTTCTAAACGTTGTTCATACGCCTTTACAACGTGGAAGCTCTTTTTTCCAACCTTTTTTGACGTTTTGCTGTAGTTTTTTTTTTTTTTTCTGTCACAGGTTCATTACGCATTTCACCATAAAGTTGTCTCTTGCCTCCTCAAAAAAGGTGTTTGCAAATTTTATTGTAAAACCCAAAAAGTTCACGTCCTTTCACAAACTTACCCGTTGTTTCAATTAAGATTCTACTCTGTATTTGGACGTTCAAATAGTCGGTTTGGAGGATGCTCAAGTAATTGCTACGTTATGTAACAAGTGTCAAAAATCCAAAAGTAAAAAAGAAAAAACTACCGTATTCGGACCTATAAAATTTAATGTACGAAACTCTTTTGTTAGTTGGTGGTGTCTTACTATATTCTCTAGGATCAATTCCCTATTCAAGTTAACAGACAAACACTTACGATGGACTTTTCAATTCACTGTAACCATGAGCGTCCAGGAAGGCCACTAAAGTTTTGTTCCTTGGAATGCACTTTAATCAACAAACACAGGTAAATTATTTTTTATTGAGTTTCAGCAATGACTGTCTTCCTTTTTGACTTTAATTATCGTTTACGTGTATACTAGAGAGCTTATTGGGCAGACTAAAGCCGCATTTATGCTTAACTCAGGATCTGGTAGTACAGTCGAGCAAAAGTCAGATGTTGTTAAATTTTGGCGTGTTTTTCAACACTTACACAATAATTCTACCTACTTAATATTACCTGAAGCTCTCGCTTCTAGAAAGCCTAGAGGTCCAAGTGCACAACCTAAGCGGTCTAGAAACTCTGACTATGTAATGGACCCAAAGGTATCGCAAAAGTCTGAACTCGACTTCAGGGAGTCTTGTAGAGGCGTTTACAGAACTTCATTACCTCCAGATATATACAATGCACGTCCTCTGTCCGAACACGATCTACGGTAAGCAGTTTAACGCGGTTTAATTGTTTTTCTAAATGTAACGCGTAGTTGGCTTTGGGAATTTAGTCAGGGGCAGTTTGATGGTAATTTTTACAAGTTTGGCACATCGTGGTTGAACCCTTCATTCAATAGCCTCTCTCAGGTACGTGTGTTGGCGACAAGCTCTTTCAAGAACTTAAATTGTGTAAAACGCTCCTACTTTTCTTCTGTTCCTTTGTATGGGCAGATAAAATTAGTGCGCTCTCGTAGAGGATAGATACCTCAAAGCCTTTTTCGCCCTTTTGCTGAACTTTTAATGGTTTGTTTTCTTGTATTTACTCGTTGTTCTAGATTAAAGCGTTGTGGGTTGCTGGTCACCCTAACTTGGAGGTCCTTCCTGCGTTTATTTCTCGCCAGCATTGTTTCAATATTCTTTGCCAACCAGCCGTCGCTGCGTCTACAGGATTGATTCGATGGAGTAGACAATTCCCTGGGTCACTAATTATTCAAGTGAAAGGACCCGACGGTTCCATAAACGAATGGTTGCTCGAAAGAACTTCTAATATGTTTGTATCATCTTATCAGTTCGATGGTAACAAGTGCCCATTGGAAAGAATGCTTCAAGTACGTTATTTTTTTGTAATTAGCTCGCCGTTCATCTACTGCTTTCGCAGTGGTTTGAAAAGATCGCAATATTTTTTTTTTAGTCCTTTTTGGCGTTGTTTGTACCACAAAGTTGTACTATTTTTTCGTTGTGCTTTTTTTCTAGCACCAAAGCCTAGTTCTGTTTATTCTAATGTTTGCCTGTAGTTACTGCTTCAACAAAGAAAGCTGTTGTACCTTCTATGTCGCATTACAAACACAGCTGATAATTTCAGAGCTGTGCCGTTACAAGACGTCTTAGGGAGCTTGGGATGTTTCAACAACCGCCAAGAGACGGCTGGGCCTATTTACAGGACGAGAGCAAACTGATGTTTCCTTTTTTGCGGTGGCATTACGTCAAAAAACCGAATCGAAAGAAAAATACTTTTCACTTAGGGTACTTTTTAATCTCCTTGTATTTTACTGTACATTAAAATTACAATGGCATAACAAACTGTGTTATTAAGCTTATGATAGTGCATGCTTAGCTCTGTACGTGCTTTGCAGTGCGTATGCCCGTTTGATGAGAAAATACAGGACTGGAGTGAGAAACTTAGTTGCTCAACAAAATCACTCAAGTGCTAGTGCCAGTATCTTGACCGCTTGTGCGTGAAATCGCAACGTTGTCTTGTTAGCGCCTTTGTTTATAGAACCTCTAACGTCTAAAAAAGAAATAAGCCGTACATTCAATGCCTTTAGAGTACAACCCGCTATGTTTACAGTTCCGCGTTTTAGCACACGTGGAAATAGCAAAGATGAGGTATACTCTAATGGGAAACCCGTAACTGCTCGTGCATCAAGCAGCAGTCGTAAGAAGAGCTCTCGTAGCGCGAAATCAGAAGCTGGAGACGATAAATCTTCCAAAAAGGAAGAGAAGTCTTCTAAATCTAACAAGTCCTCTAAAGAGGAAAGTGTAGAATAAGGCGATGACAAGAACTGAAGCTCTGTGGGATCAATAGCCAATAAATGTGTTTTACAGAAGACTTTTGTTACGATTTCGGTCGAATTCAGACAATAGTGAACGCATTGATCAAACTGTTTTCGAAAGGTATGAAAATTAACATTTTTTTTTGAATTTTATTTTCCGTTACTACACTACTACACCACGCACATACCAAACTCGAATTCGCGTGTAAATAATCCAAAAAATCATCAATAACGCGTAAATATGTCGTGGCTATCGTGCAGGAGGGTTTTAGAAGAAATTCGCAAAAACCACAATTAAATTTTGATCAAAATAGTGATCAACAAAAGGATTTTAAATCGATTTTGTTAGTGGGGGCGTTAAACTGGGTGTTCGCAGTGGTACAAATACGTCCTCTCAAGAGTGCCCTGTTTCACCAGGGGTAGCAGGATACACGCGTCGAACGCCCGTAAGTATATTAACAATCTGCTTGCAAATGACCGGTTGACGATACCTCGCGTGCTAGATTGGAAAACAGTGCGTGAATAAGGCCATGGGTGTCTTGTCTAGAGCTAGTGGTGGCCCGTAGCTCTAAGGTCGAAAGACAATTTTTGCATCTATTTTATTTTTCGTGTGAGTGAGTGAGTTGAGTTGAGTTGGGGTTGTAGTTTAAATAAAGGCTTTGTTTTTGGCTTTTTACCGTACGTTGGTTGACCTTACTTCCAAGCCGCAGTTCTGGTTACGCAGAGGTGGTGAACTAAAAATAAAAAGGGTGGAGTTTCGAAAACGAAACGGTACCTTTCGTTGGCGTACCTCAACACAGCCTACTTGCGAGCGATAGTATTATATGGGGCAATCACACGTTCTGCTCCAACAGTTCCAAATAAAAACTGCTTTGAGAGGCAAGGCATGATGAGAAATACGTTTACAAAGGCATGTAGTGAGCAAAAGCGTAACCCTATCCCCTCCTCTGTTCGCGTTTCCAGCATACGAGAGATTTAAGCTAAAGTGTTCTTTCACCTCCTCAGTTTCTCTCTCGCCAGTTTTTAACGCAAGCTAACCTCCTACCTCTACGCAGTGTGAGTAAGATAAGAAAAAAAAAGTAGATGCTGAGGTCGTAAAATAGGTTTCTCAAAAAGAAAAACGGCTTCTGAAACGCACCAAACTACAAGCCTGCCAGTGCTATGAAATACTATATTCATCGCGATTTGTAAGGAAAGAAGGCCTCTCTGCCCATCGAAAAACTAACGGTCTAGCAACCGATTACACCAACCACGCGCTAGAAGATGCTAATTAAACACACGCCACGGCCGTTCGCGTTTGTGGGTTTTACCACTGAATATTTTTTTAGATTGGTAAAAGAACGAACGAACAGACAACATCCATACTCCTGCAATCGGGAGTAGCTTGGACCTCTCAGACCGTTTGGAAAAGCTGGGCTTGCTTACGACGATAACTTAAGCTTAGTTTTTTTCGCTTCGTTTATCTTAACTTCGATAAATCAACCAACACGTCTCAAGACTTTACCCCCCTTCTCTCACAAAATACGAACTATGAGCACCAACAGCAGGTGCGGCTTCATAAAATTCCATTCTTTTACTTTTTGTGTAGAGCGAATCTCAGTCAAGACGAGACCTCCAGCATCATTAAGAATGCGACTAAGGAAGAGATAGAGTACGTGTTTTTTGACAAATTCTACTCTACTCTTTTTTTTTGGGGGGTTTTATGATACTAACTTGCGTGCACAGGATGGTAAGAGGACAAAGACCCAGACCCAACCATCGAGTGCTGGTACGAACAACAAAAGCTTAACAAAATTATATTGAGTCTTTGGTTTTTTTTTTTGTAGAGTCCAGTGGGAAAGGTGCTCGTGTCTGGTAAGAAGCTGGAGGCGATCGTTGTCCACGAGCTTAACCAAAAGTCGGCGAGAGTGTTACAAACGCGTAGCAACATCACGTTTACAAACCTATCGGATTGGTTGTATTTTCTGCAACACGACCCTCACGCCGCGCGGCTCACGACAGCGATAACTCGTAATGTTCTTAATGAGCTCGCTCTGCAACGCAACAACTGTAACCATCCGAATTCAGCTTTTAATCTGGACGTTATGCGGGATTGCGTCGATAAAATAATTTGTGTCCTAAATCAACATAAAGCCGTGTAGAAATAAATGGCATTATTTTTTTTATTTGGCTACTGACAACTTGTCTGTGTTTGTTAACTTCCTTTTCGCTCAGTTTTGAGTATTTGATGACATGTTTGTATTGTTCACAAAACCAAGTTGTTGTTTGTATTGACAAAAATGTGGACTTCGCCAAAAAGGCACCTCATCAAACAAGTAGACTGAACTAAATAGACAATGAAAAAGGTTTCGCTTTCTAACACACCTAACGTGTTAACAGTGATTATTACTTCACATACGGTAAGGTTGGTACGTTAACGGCAACCACTTGAGTGCTGAACACATTTTCTGTAGTGGCGACTTATGCTTGAGCCTATTATGCAAGCACTCCACTCTTAAAAACAAACTTACGTATGCTCTTTAAAATACATTTCTATGATCGATGCTTTGTGTAGTTATAACCACATATGATGTGAATAACGTCTGTTAAGCGTTAGGTATTCACATGTAGTGATGTAGTCTACAATGACGCTAAAAAATAGTACAACTTTGTGACTTTTTTTAAATTAGTTTAGCTAAGTCAGCATCAATACAAACATCTTCATTCTGAGTTTTGTTACATTTTCTAGCTGGTAATGGTTGTATTTAACGCCATATGTTGTGTGTTTAAAATTAAGAGCACAATAAAGTGCTTCTAATATGGGAGTTTGTTGAACGACATTTGTTGAAATTCATGCTCTATCCAATCTACACTGATGTTATACGTTGTGTTCTACACTTTTCTAGTTGAAACAGAGTAGATGATACAGTAGTACCACTATGATGTTTTGAAAAATACACATACCAATTAACCGCTTCCGTTTTAAAAATGTACATGTTTCTAAAGGTAGAAACCCAAATAAACAGTGAAATAGGTACATCAAAAAGAAACAGCTAACAGAAGCATATTACACAGTATTGATGGCGTTGGCTAGCGTTTTGACTTTTTATTGTTTTCTTAATTCAAATAGCGTATTTAATGCACATACATACCCTCTACGCGTAGGAAATATCGTTTAGAGTATTTAAACTGGGTTTTAGCGAGCAATCCACTTTTTGAACCAAAAAACGCTGTTCAACGTTCATAACTTTCGTTTCCACATACATGGAGCTATTCACACATTCTGTAATACTCAGGCATCACAAAAGGACACACATGGTTTAAAATTGTTACTTTCCTGTTTAGGCGAGATTGTAATTTACTACATATTTTTTTTTGAGCTTACAGCACCATCTTATGCTTTCTTATTGCATAGAATATTTTTAAAGTGTATGTTAAAGCCATTAAGCTTATGTGGTATGCTTACATAATCTGGTTCTAGTGAAGGGTCGGAGAGTTTTGCGGCTAGGTGTGTAAAATGTTTTTTTTTTCCTGTCACTTGCCGATTGTAATGTCAAACTCTGGACTTTTGTCAAGTTGATAAACTGATTTTGTTAAGCCAATTTCAGTGACCCGCTGGCAAGGTACGTCGTAGCCGCGCATTTGTTAGATTGTAACAATGCGAACATCAACTTTGGGTTAGCTCTATGAGTCTTATAAAAAAAAGAGGGCGTCCAATATAACAAAAGAAGCTCCTTTGATGTTAGCAAACCAGATCCTACGCTTGTAGCCAAGTTAAGAAGAGTGAAGATATTGAGTCTGTTTGTTCTGAAGGAATTATCTCTAGTACCCTCAAGATAGTGAGAATCTCCTTCAAAGACCACATGTAGAGCGCTAAATGAGACAACAAATTGTTTAAAGACGTACGTGGTAAAGTTTGTTTATTGGGACCTAGAGAAAAAAGTACAGCCTCTTTGCACAAGAGGTTGAACAAGCCAGAAAAACAATTTTAAGACGAATGTGTAGAAGAAAACGAAGCCAGAATAAACACTTGAGACGTAGCGGATTTACATTGAATTTCTACGATATGTATATAATGCATGTTTATTTGTTTTGTTTATTGGGTCCTTCTTTTCAAGTGGTGGAGGTATTTCCTCCATCACGCTTACATTTTTACAAGTATTTTTTTTTTTGATAACAATAAATAATTTTTCATTTTAAAAGTGTTAAAAGTACAAGACGTTGTGTTGAAAAACACACTCAATTATGATTGGTACACTCTTGTGTTCGCTACGAGAGAGTTAGAGTGATTGAAAATAAGAACTAACATGATGTACCTATAGCTTGAACGTCATGGGCGCGGTCTGGGTCAATTAAAGATACGAGAGCCGAACAATGACCAAGTAGATCTTGGTGACTTTTACGTCGGCTGTGGACTATGTCTCCTCGATCCCGCGCTATGCGGTGTAAGAGGTCTTTGGCCCTTACTGTGCTTCTGTTATTTAGCACCAAGTATGCCGCCAGAACCTTCCACACGCGCTTGTTGTAGAACAACTCATGATGCCACCCACAAAAATCTAAGCCACAGAGCAATGGCAACCCCTCTGGTAAGTGCTCATGTAAGCACATTACCGCTGCAAGACAGACTTGACAGACCTCTTGCATTAGGTAGTTATACCTATCCCAGAAGTCATTGTCAAAATTGACTTCTTTGTAATACTCCTCATCGAGGAGATCGCCGTGTTTTTCATTAAACCTAATGGTGCGTGAGTACGTTGTGCAAGAGTGGAAAAACAAAACCTGGGAGAGATGTTCTGAAATTAGCGAGAGTTGGCAAAAACGGCCTTATTTCGCAAAAAAAGTATAAAAACTACGTTTATTTTCATGCAGACCGCTTTTTGTGAGCCACGTTTCATGAAAGAAAGAAATTCGTGATTTTGTGTGAAAAAGAAAATAACAAATTTCATAACTCAGCAAAGAGGGCATCAAAGAAAAGGTGCGTACCGATTTTCATCGCGGAAAATGTAGTGAACCTTGTGACCTTAACACAACCCACATTAGCTTTGAGAAGAAAAAAAACAGGCAAAAAAAAAAAAACTAAACGTACACGGCAAAGCCCAATAGTTTTGTTCGCGGGCCATTACTTCAAGATTGTAGAGGAGAATGTTACCGGCTCTATGAGCTTCAAGGTCAGGGCACTTGACCTTTCCGAACCAGCTCTTTAGGGTCACGAACTGATCTTCGATGAGTCTTGGCTTATTCATGAACTTGATGCATAATTTCCATTTATCAGTGTCCAGCCATTGCTTCAATGATAATACCCTTACTTCAGGGACTTTGTAAGGGTGAGCACGTCCCAGCGTTCTGTCAACTATGACAGTCAAGTATTTTGCAATCTCCGAGAAGTTAGAGATATGAAATCTAAGCGCAATTAGTGTGGTATTTTTAAAACAATTTAACAGCAAAAGCAAATTCTTTAAAAGCGTACACTATGGTCAACCGACGCCGTTTGGGTGGTCTGTAGCTTGTGAGACTGCTACTTTTACGTTTGCATGTCTAAAGGCGGTGTCATTGCCAATACTAATATTGAGTATGTAACTACGTACGTGTCGGTCTGAACGCTGGGCGTGACAATTATCACGAGTGGTCATGTTAGAGGAGCTTGAAAAAATTGAAGAAATTTAACTCTTTTTCGAAATCTAAATGTAGGTCTGACATGTCCAAAAATAACCCGCCATTTTCAGGTGTCAAAAGCAAGCGTTGAAATGGCATTCTCCGTGTAAAATAAAACATGTCAACTAAAATAGCATTTATTTTTTTTGTCAAAATGAGAATTTATAGAATGGCAGTTTGTTTATCATGTAAGCTGTAGTGCGTTTTTCTACGAGCAGCAACCACCTTTAGTTTTTTTATCGTTCGCTTCGCTTGTACTTCCGGTATACACGGAGGTGTTTGACTGAAGAGGTCCTAATGTTATGCCATAGGACTGAAGAGTTAGTTGACGCGCAAAGTTTTAATAAAACTAAATTTGGTACCTCATTCGAAACGTCAATATCACCATGTTGTATTTTTCCGTAAACTTGTTTGGCGGTCTGTTTAAAGCCTACGGCGCATGAGACAGGTTTTCGGGAAACAAAGTTTTATTAATGGCGACATGGAATTCAAACAAATAAAACCTCTAATTTTTTTAAATGTCGGCAAACTTTCAAAACTAGTAATTTAACGTACCTCTTCCACGTTTGCAGCCGTTTTTGCAGACGTTTCGAGAAACAGGAGACCGTTCTCCTTTGCAAATTGTTCTCCTTCGTCTGTGCTCACGGCGCGCTTGTGTTCAAGGTCTGACTTGTTGCCTACGAGCATAATGATTTCGCGTCTACAAATTTTTAGCGCTCAAGTAATAACGTACCTGGCAATGACGTAAGTAAAACCGGCTCCTCTAATACGATCTGGGTGACAGATTTGTACGACTCTTACCCAGCGGCGATGGGCGACTCACTTACAGGTACACTGACATTTGGCAGCACGTAACGCTACTACGAGGCTTCTTTTCGCTTTAATTTCAACAAGGTAGGGTGGTAAGCCAGAACGCTTGATATTAGAACGCTGGTTACGATACAACAAGGAACTGCGACAACACGTGCTCTTTTGTGGTCCTCTGCAATTATCACTTCTGGTTCTCTGGTTTTGTATTATGATCATAAATTCGCATCTTGATTTATTAGCAAATGTACAATGCTGTTTTGTAAGATAAATTATTACCCTTGGTCCACGTTTTTTCTTTCGTTTTCAAAGCTTGGTGATAATTTTAGTATCTTTATGGAGTTCTTTAAAACTTACTCCTTATCACCTTTTGGAGTTGTTTAGCTTAATTTTTTGGCTAGGTACCGTACTAAATTGTGGATCCAAAACAACTAGACACCCATTCGCATGAAAAGAAAGAAGCAAATTGCACAAAAAAAGCCGGTGATCGCCAAAATACACGGATCTACGAGCAATGCACCAAACGACGCTTCGGTGAAAATTATCGAAAATGTTGCTTGTCAACACAACAAATACTATTTGGCACTCCCTAGTTTGTTGCGTGAACCTTGTTGTTCCTCCAAAAGGCCCAATATCTGGCGTGTACCACGTCAGTTTGTACGGTTTAAATTTTAAACCGTCGAAAAACACAAAAGTTAAGTTTGGCAAACATGTCTTTACAGACGTTGAATGGCATGCTTCATCTAATATACTGGTACTTTTATCTAATGTCATTACTCAAGCACTCAAACAATGTAAGTTAAAATTGACACCCGCTATAGACGGATATTGGTATACCCCGACGATAAATGCCTGATGTAAACGGAGATTGTTTAGCCCAAACCAGTACATGTAGCAGTATCAGTAGATGGCGGAAGAACATACAGTGGCAGTGTGCTATTCACGTTCTACGATAGTTAGTGGAGTGTAATTTAGGTTTACAATTAGTATTTTTAGATGGGAACTCAGTTACGAAGCTTGGATCCTGTCGCTATATCTCACGTGAAGAATATGATGAGAAGCATTTGTCAATTGCAAAATGAGATCAACTTGTCAAAATCCATTGGTATACAAACTGGGGCTCAATTTGGTCTTGAGATGGAAGGTAAATAGTACAGCTACAATACAACATTTTTTCTAATCTTCATTTTTTTTCTTCTACGCTCAACTATGTACTTCAACAGCGGTCTTAAATTTATCTCTTTCTAGTTCTATCCACGCGAAAACAAAAAAGAGGTATATGAGGACGTTGATGAAGATTTCAACTCTGCTGGTGAGTCAACCCATGCACAACTACGTTGATGCATTCTTTTTTTTTTTCTTCTGTTCTCATCTTGAAAAATATTGCAAGTCAACAGCACTTCAACTCGTCTATTTAGTTTTGTCCAACCCCACCAAACGTGATATATGGAGGATGTTCTCAATGATGACACCATTGCCAAAGGTGAGTCGACCATGCAAGTCGATAGTCAATGTAATTTTGATCCCATTTTTTTCTTATCTTTTCACTTCTATTCAACTCGAAAATATTAGTCAAAAACACCTTTGAACTGAGATGTCTTTAGTCAAATTTCTTGAACGCAGACAAGGGGCGTATTACAATTGGTAATACCCATAAGGTTCGTAGTGATGGTGAGTTGAAATACATATTTCAAGATATATTTTTATTTTATTTATTTGAGCCAGCTTGGCTCACCTCATTGCCTCTGATTCCCAGACCCGCTCCTCTCTATTCAACTTTGATAAGAAATTGCTGTTACCTACAGTTGGTCCACAAGGGCGCACATTTGTGGTGAAGCAAGTACTATATTTTGTCTTCGTCTTGCATAAACACTACAATAGTCTACAATCACTATTTTTGCGGTCGCATTCTTTAGTGTAATTGTCATAGCATAGCTTGAGAGTAGTTATTAACTAGTCATTTTATTGTTTTTTTGATGTCACGTGTAGGCCATGTCTTTTCGTTAGGCTCATTTTAGCCCTGGCATGTTCCTATAGGCTGATGAGAAGTAAACGGGTATGGCGTTATTTCCGAAGCTGCTACGTTTGGCATTTTACCTTTGTTTTTGCAATTTCCATGTTGATGCTACTACAGCGTTTGTGTTGAAGCTAAAACCGAATACTCGACGCGCACAGGTATGTGCATAATTTTGGAAATGCTGCGCTCCTAGTCCTCAATGCCTAAAACCTGGAATTGGTTTTGACTTTACTATTTGTTTTACTGTAACTTTTGTTCTGCTTTGAGAAAAAACACGCACAACGAAACGATACGCAACGTTAAAAATAGCTCTACTTTACAAAAGTATATCTTACTTGCATTCATCACTGCATCTATCGCATTTCAGAGGCCACTAATGGAAGCGAAGCGTTACGAAGAAGTCTCAAGTCACACTGAGCTTTTAGACTTACCAACGGATCAAGTTTGTGCATCTCTATTATCGGTTTTCTGTTACCCAGACCTGCAAACTACTATGCAATATTATGCGGTGTCACATTGGATACGAAACAATTACGATTCAAGAGCAAATAGTCAGCTTGTGTTGCAAATTTCTTTGTGGCAGTCCATTATTACACAATACACAAATAACTTTGTGGAAACTTATAGACTCAGATCTCAGTATGCTTTCTGGTGTTCGGTACCTTACGATTGGTTAGGCTACCTTGATAACAGACAACGGATTGAAGTCTCTTTGTGGTGTTCGTCATTTATCAGTAGTGAAGTCTCGAACTATTACAGACGCAGGATTAATGCCACTAGTGGGAGACCTTAAGTCCGTAGGTTTGTATGCTATTACAAACGTAACCTCAGAGGCTATGAAAGCATTTGCCGGCATACCAACTGTAACTATTCCATGCTCGTTAGTTACAGACGACGTTTTAGTTGCGCTATCGGGGGTACACAGCATAGATGCTTTGGCTGGTGTTCATACCATAAAGTTGTGTGCTACGAATGTGACAGATGAAGGTGTTTCAGCTTTGGTTGGTGTACACACAGCCAATTTTTATGGTTGTAAGGGTATCACTGTAGATTGTATGGAATACCTCGCAGGTGTACATAATATCACTTTATCAAACACAAATGTAACAGATGATTGGATTAAACATTTGTCTGGTGTACACACTATCCACCTTGTATCATGTCCAGGTATCACTGGCGAGTATGAAATACCTTTCAAATGCACACACTATCAATTTATGTAATAATGTAACACCTGGTTGGCTCACTCGTCTTTCTAGCGTAAAGATACTGTATTTGGACATCATTGAAGTTACAGATAAGTATCTGAAAGCGCTAAAAGGAAAATAATAGTTGAAAAAGTCAACTATTGTACTTAGTCAAACTGTGAAGTGCCAAAAAAGACCACATTTTCTACGTAATTACGTTGTTAACGTCGTACTGGTGCCCGTATTTTTTTGCCACGTTATGTTTTGGTTGTTACTATTTACCGCCTAATAAACCTGTTCGTATGAGTCTTCATCTCCAAGTGTGATGTTCTACTTTTTTTCAATAACTAATGTATCCAAAATAACCTCTGCTGAGGTAACACTGGGCTCCTGTTGTCAAGCGGTACCGATGACCAATACGCACATCTAACATATATTCCTAAAACTTGTACGCTTGCTTCGGAGCCTTTTTGTTGGGAAATATCTAAAGACTTATTTTCTGGTGATTCTCAATATTTATGGTTTTTTCGCCTTCACATGATTCTTCATGTACTACATTCCCATATCAAATTTGCATTGGGATGACTTTTCAATTCTAATTGTTGTACTAGTTAACGGTTTCGCTCCGTATCAATAAACTGCACGCATAGGGATTTCCACGTGGCTGTTACCAGTTTGGTCATTGGCAAGTTCACAAGACTACTAAATCAGAAGCTGGAATACAAATAACAATTTACTTTATGTTTCTTGCTCTTTACGACGACGACTTCACTGATAATACTGTATGACATTAATTCGGTCTGAGCAGTATTGCGACCAATAAGAGATCAATGCTGTTTGTTAGGTTGCATAAATTCACAGAATCTCACGAGTGCAAGCAAGTAATTGCCTGGTATTAAGTTAAAATAGATAAAAAACAGTTAAAGTACCTTTGAGAAGCACGTTTATCACTCACAAACATAGACCAATCCCAAGGATGGCTAGGGTGGAGGCGTTCCAGTATTTGTGGATACTTTGATACAATACTAGTGCCCCCAAGTTCTACTATTTGGATCAAAGATACCCGTGCCCTATTTGGTCATATACTTAGTAAATGATTTATTGGGTTACACAACGCACCATTCATTGGGAGACTTAATCAGCAAGCATTTTTCTACATGTTGTAAAAAGTTTAATACATTGTTCCTTGAATACCAATAACCCGAAGGTGCATGCCTTTGCTTGTTTAGTTTTAGTAGTCTGTGATTGGAAAACTTACGAAAATTTGAATTGTTTTCCATCCCATGTAACTCCAGGGTAAATAACTTCCAATCCACGCCTCAATGAGCCACGAAACCTGTGAGTGTAAGTGCTGCAACTTTTATTTTGTGCCATACGCACTTTAGAAGTAGCCATCCACCTCCAGTGTCTATTAAATTACTCCATGTTATATTATACCATTGCTTCAATTTAGTAATGTTAAGCTTCCTTATTAATCGTTTAAACTTAATAAGCTGCTTGCTAGACACTTGTAAGACTATCAAAAGCAGTATACAACTCGTACGCGCTATCAAATACCATCTCATCAATTTCATAGTACAGCTTACTATACGTAGCACGATCAATATAGCCATAGCGACTATTGTCATAACTACAAAAATATCAATACTTGTTGAAGTAAAAGCTTCAAAACATACATAAACTTTTCTAAGTGCCATAGTTCATTGGGATAATTTGCCTTCAAAGCTTGTATAATAGACCCATTGTATCTAAAAAAATCAACAAATTTTTGCAACATGGTTCTGTCTACCTATTTCCTATCAATGGACCAGCGTTATCTACAGTATATACATCTCGCATTGATACAGTATACCAATCCGAAAAAAGTTTGACTCCAAGTTGTTCTGCGACAAACTCCATCTTGTTACTATATAATTCGTTTTCATCATGGAATTGTTTTGGCGTGTTTCTGATTTATCACGTGAACAAAAAAGTAATAATAAGTTGCACACGTACGTAAATTTCCATTTCACCCAATCGTAATCGGCGAATATTGACGCTAGGGCACGTGACAAGGAACCTTTATAGCTATGAAATAATGAGAAAAAAATGAGAAAATTTTTCTTACATTGACATTATGCTAGCTCCGCCCAAATCGAGAATGTCTTGATTTGTGATAGTGTACCACCCTTCTAATGTTTTTACTTGGAGCTTCTGCGACATGAATACTAACATATCACGTTGGTTATCTACAGAGTGCCAATGACACCGAGGTACACTTCTAAACTTCTATTTAGTAAATTGACTGTAATATTTTGCGATTGCGTACGCAAATAAAAGAGGATTCCACGAGTACTCTGGGTATACAGCCCGTATTGTAGTATAGAATAAACCATGCCTGAAATGTAGTTAGTTCCTAGATGTAAGAGTATCTCCTACGTTTGTATTAAAGATCTTGCGCCGTTCAAGGATGCTTGTTGTGATGTTATACTATACCAATCGTCCAGAGTTTTAACGTTTAGCGTTTTACCAATTGCGTTCATTGTATTGCGACTATCATTAGATTTACTTGTTTTGCGTGGTCTACGAAAGATAAGGTGGATTTGTTTGTATGTGGTTGTGAATAACTTACTCTAACCTAGCAGCTACCCACTCGTAACTCTTATATGTGGAACGTAGTAAAGATGCCATAGAGTTGTTGTGACTAAACAATGAATAAGACTATGATTCCAATGTAATGTTGACGTACAAAGTTAGCAGTGCTTTACCAGCTACATGACTCTGTAGAGCTGTAACTTTAACATTATACCAATTATCTAGTGCTTTGACTCCAAAATCTCTTGCGATATCATCGAGAATCTCGTACATATTTTCAGCAGTCCAATACGAACTATGAATGTGTCTACTACATGGTAAGACTGCCGGAACATTTTATCTATACGCTATAACGTACCCCGCTATTGCCAGTTTCTTTGTATTCCATGTATGTTGAGGATAAGATGAGAGAAACAACATAGGATTATCTTTGTACCTAATCAACACTTTAGAAGACGTGATAATCATAAAAAAATGTCACGTGTGAAATCGTACTCGTTGCTCACTGCTTTGTTCGCATGTGTACGCATTTCTGTTGATGTCACTTTGTACCAGTCATCTAATATTTGAACGCGAAGTGATGCGCCAAGGCTGTTAAGCGATTGTTGGAGACTTTTACGTTTTTTGTCTTTCAAAGTGAAACTCACTTGTTTTCGTAGCTTGGCTGTGCGTTGATTGGGTTATGAACTTTTTTTAATGTACAAGCTGTACAAAGCATCCTATGCGTACTTGATACTCTCATTAATGTCGTGGAGCGATTTCGAACTGTGTTAATGACATTTTGTATACAACAACGGAAACAAACGTTGTCATCTTGAAATCATACTAATTACGCGTTGGGCGGCTGAAAAAGTAATTAGCCTGTAAAAGAACGAACTTGACTAGAGCTGCGAGTTTTGCCCGTTTATTCTCTGCTGACATTGTAGGGATGCAAAGGGTGGTGGCAGAAAAACCACAAGTTCACCAATCAACGGATGTAAAGATAAAATTGGTTTCTCTGTGGTCTTTCGGCAAATGGTTCGAGGAGCGTCTTGTCCGTAAGTACAAAAGTGACCTGGAGCCAGTATACGACGCAATACAAATGATTTTGAAATACTTGCTTGAAATACGCGAAGAAGCCTCTGAAATAGGCGCCAAAGCAGTATCCTTCACCAATTACTTCATTCAATGTGAATAATCATCCCTTAACTGTTTAGCAGAACACGGATGGTAGAGCACCTAGCTATGTACAGTATGTGTCAATCAAAGCGTTGAGGAGCTAAATATTCGCGTAGATACGTCGATAACCTTATACGTATCGTAGACACGCTAGCGCAGGTACATAGCTCTTTTTTTTTGGTCCCGTGTTAGCTCATTAATGCTTAGGGCTTTCCTAATTGCATTGATTATGAGTTTGTAGTTCAATTTATAACGTGTGTTAAAGAGGCACTTGGTAGAGCCAAAGTTTACGTACACGGGTTGGGTATGTTGAAAACTTCGAATCACGTGTCAGAAAAAATAACAAAATGGCAAATTAACACTTAATAGCACATGCTGCTCAAAATGGACAGGTAGCCGCGGTTGCAAGTAAGGGTATTACTAGATTATCACGTAAGAAAGGTTGATACAATCAACTATAAACTAATATTCGGATTTAGGGCGTTTTGAAAATCATCCTATTGTAAAGTTGTTGGATCAGATGCCAGGCTTGATAGAACATCTTCATTATGTTACAGCTGAAAACATTCGTGTCTTGCGTGATATAACTCAAATTAAAAAGGTACAAGGCAGTATGAATACTACGTCAGAAACTAATCATTCACAGACGTACTCTGAAAGTCTTAGACATGCTGTTCAAGGGTTTAATATATTGAGAAAATCTAGAAGAATAGCTGAATCTACAAACGATACACGAGAAGCACAACTCAATTACTGTACAAAAAAAGTAACTTACGAAAAGTTTCGTAATGGTACTATAAAACAAACAAATAGCAACTGATACTGAACAATCCTTTAGTTCCTATCCTTGAGAGTGCTCGAAAACTTGATCGCCAGTGTGTCAGATTAAACGAAGAAATAACAAGCCTACTAATGCCTTTTGCTCAAGTCATATTTTCTATGGAGTAAGTACCTTACGTCGTATTCTTTTTGCTGATACTTGTTGAATTAATACACTTCTAGTCATGAAGATTTTACGTATATTTTCGCACAACATTCTTCTGACGAAGTGTTAAATAAGTTATCTATATTCTTTGAGGCACTACAAACTGAGGATGCTGAATTACATGATATAATAGCAAGATATATTAAAGAGTTTGATATGATGATGAAAGCCTTTAGATCATCTTATGTAGACACTGTACGTTACTCTAGTTGCATATCTAATGGGCCAACATACTGACAAATGATGTTAGAATAATAATATTTCACAAGGATTGTTAAAGCTCATACTGCAACTGCGTGAGAGTTTGGAAGATCAAGAAGTCAAGAATAAAATTTTGGAATGGAAGCAAGCCTTTGATGAACGCGCAAGGACAAAAGGAGCTATAGGATATGTCCATAAAAACAATCAATTCACAGGTAAGTACACTAATGAAATTAGTATAAAATCTTTTAATTTCCACTAGAAGCAGCTCTTGCATTTGCCAAAGCTGAAGGAAGGTATGCCGATTGCATGAGGGAATATTTGAACGCATACGCAGGCTATAGAAACACAGTCCACGTATTCAACGTTTTGCGTCTAAAATGCGCTGAGATATGTCTACAAGAGTTAGACATACGCGTGGAGGTTTACGTACCAAGTTTTGGTGAGTAACCAGGAGTGTCATTGCGTTAAATGTCAAAAAAAAGAAACCTGTACAATAAAATCTTCTTACTTAAATTATCCATGTTTAAGTTTCAGTGCAAGAGTAATCAAATGACAACCAAAGTACGCTGCTCCCATATTCTAGTTAAACACAACGCCGTAAGGTAAGGAGTGCTTATGGGACATTGCATCTATTAATGGACGTTTTGAATAGAAACCCACGTAGTTGGCGCCAAGACAATGTAACTAGAACCAAGGACGAAGCTTTAGCAATATTAAAAGGTAACGGAACTACTCTGGCTCTAACAGTTCCAGTTATGCCAGGTATCACTTACATACGTAGGCTATCGCGCTCAAATAACATCTGGGGAAAAACAATTTGTTGACATTGCCAAAGAGTTCAGCGATTGCTCGTCAGCCAAAAGAGGTGGTGATTTAGGTTTCTTTGGCAAAGGCGCGCTTTCTGTTTAATTAGAGCATGTTTTCTTACTTTTACTCAGGCGAAATGCATCTACCTTTCGAACAAGCCTCGTACGTGAATCTTTACGCGTAGTACGTATTAACCGTAGTGTAGTTTCGCTCTTAAAGTTGGACAAATTAGTGAAGTTTGTGACACTTCTTCCGGTGTACATATAATACTCCGCGTTGCGTGAGCTCGTTTCAGTTTGATTTCAATTAAAATAAAGTAACGACATTAGTATTATTGCCTTATTTCTTTGTACTCCTTGCAGAATATTTTATCAACTGTCCGCATCAGCATTAATCAGTGAAACATTAAAGAGCTTTTAGTTGACATACACTCGTGTTAGTGCGCACACAAGTGACGTCAACCATATTGTTTACTTATAGAGACCCGCTTTATTTTGGAATTATTATTCATTCTTTGCCACAACACCTCAACCAACAAATGAGCGGAGGGTTTATAATTAGGATTATCGAAGGCCGCGATCTTTACGCCCACGATAGTGATGGTACGTTTTTGTTTTACCTGTAAAAACTAATAACTTGCATAGGCACAAGTGATCCGTATGTTAACATCAGAGTGGGGTCTAAAAAGATCGATAAAACGAAAATCATTCCCAACACACTGACCCCAATCTTTAATGTGCGTATACGCTTTACCCGTTGTATGGGGGTGTACAGCCGTTGCTAATTGCGCGTAGGAATCGTTTGCAGTTCCGATGAGTCGCGTATCTGAAGACAGCGAAATTAACCTCCTTATGTGGGACGACGACGCGTTTGGGAAAGACTTCATGGTATAGCGTCATTATTGACCTTTTTGTTTTTTCGGGTACCTAAGTAACCGCTTTACTACAGGGGCAACTTTCTTTCAAAGTAGCATATTTAATGAAACGTACGATCTTGTTACTCACATTTTTTTGGAAACAAAATTATCAATTTATTAATTATTTTGTAGATGAAGTAAGTGGTTGGCAAACGCTTAGAAAACGTAAGGATAAGGATAAGGTATCCGGAGAACTCAAAGTATCAATCAAGGTACCGAGAAAATGTCACAATCCAATTGTTTGTTTTTTATCGTCTACAAAGTTACAAAATGATAGCGTGCGTGTATTAAGCAATTTTTAGTATTTTGGAGATAGCTTAGATGATGAATTGAAAAAAAGCGAAGCTGAAACTGAAGCTAAAGCAGAACCAGAGGAAGATTCATCAAAGAAATTAGAAAAGAAAACCAGCTCCAAGCATGTTAGTAAAGATAAAAAGCCAAAGCCAAAAAAACAACCAAGCAAGTCCAAGCTAAAGAGCGGCTCTAAAACTTCTGAAACGGAAGAACTCCGACAACTTCTTAACAAAGTGACCCAAGAACACTCTGATGCCTTCACACGTGCGCAGGTGCGTCTAAAAACACCAAAATCAGCCGTTTCAAACTTTTGATGCCTCGAAACACAAAACGTTTTTCTTAATTTTACACGAGTTATCCTTCTAACAACTGATGTGATAGGAAAATGAGGATAAACTAAAGAAACGCGATGAGACTGTAGCAAAGCTACAAAAAGAATTAGATAATCTCCGAGCAGAAAATGAAGAATTAAGTAAACAAAAAACGCCAAAAGAAGTAAAAGCTGCCCCAGCAGCTCCAGTTGATACCAGCGAAATCGACGAACTTAAAGAAGATGTTGAAGCAATGCAAGAAGCGTTGGAACGTAACACAGCTGCTCTTGAAGAACAATCAAGTGTCCTTCATGCTAAAGACGAGGAGTTGAAGCGTATTACCACAGAAAATGCTGAAAAGGAGCAAACAATTTCTGAATTACAAGCATCGTTGAAGAAAGCTGTACGTACAAAAAACAAACCACAGAATTCGCTTGTTTTACTGGTTTCTAGAAGGCTCAGTCTAAGTCACAAGCACCTGTTGAAGCACCTGTAGCTGGCGGTCAAGATAGCATAGCAACTGAACTTTCTACATTATTTGACGCCGATTTTAAACAATATTGTGGAGCGGATAGTTCCCTAAGGTACCATCATGTGGCTATGTAAGTACGCTCTGTTAATTTTTTTTGCAGTGCAATAGAGAAAGCCGCAAAAGTTAAAGAGTATCTCGTGTCTGCCCTTGCTGAAGCAAAAAATGCTGTCAGTGATACTTCATCGCCTACACCAGCTCCGATTCAATCTGCACCAGAGAGTACTAGTGCGCCTGCTGGCGCTGTTAGCTATGGTATTTCTTTCATATCATTTGTTGCCGCTTTCACAATCACTTCCGTCGGCGTTGCTGCTAGCGGTCTAGTAGATCCTACTAATAGTCTGGTACGTAAAAAGGAGACTACCTACTGCAGTACATTACTGACTCCACTTTTAGGTTTCTTCCCTGGTAATTGGTGTGCCTGCTGCCATTGCAGGGTTTGGTATGTTGGTTGCTCAAGGTTTACACTTGGGTTACACTGCAAAAGCAAAGCAAGCATAATTTTGTGCTTTTGAGCCAATACAATTTTTAATCCTTCTGCAATCGAAACCCTTTGTAATAAGAGTTACTGTTTCTATATAATCACAATAAAACCCAACAATTTACGACCAACGGCACTTACGATAAAAGTTGGTGTGCTGATACATGGCATTCTAGCGCTTGTGACTTTCTTTATAAGCTAGAGCACTTACCTTTGGCGGCTTTCTCTATTGCACTGCAAAACAATGAATTCGTAGCCTCACTTAACTTCCAAAAAAAGGTGAAAAGAATGCATATTTTTTAGTGATTCAGAGCGTTACAACATGCATATCGTATACAAGTGCTCTATTGCTTCTATGCGTGGCTTTAGTACTATATACAAATTAAAATCGTACCATTACGTAGTGACACTTGTGAGGAAAAATGACAAGACAATCGTGTACGATTCTCGAATGGAAAAATATGGGAAATTCTACTTAAAAGCTCAATAAATCTGCCCAAATAAAGTTTTGATTTCGCTTTTAGACTTTACTTGATATTCTGATATACACTTGTTACAGATAGCCAGTACACTACATTTGATGGAGTATAATGTACATGGAGAATAGTAGGAAGCAGATTAGTACGTGAGTTCCCAGTATAGAAAGTAAGTATGTATTAGTAAGAATCGTCAGTTTTTACTGATAAATTTCTTATTATTATACTTTACTTGCAAAAAAGGGATTGTAGCACTTGCTTAGGTTTATTGATTATATCTGCCATTATTATTATCTGTGGTAAAGTTATTTTTGTAGAAGTAAACAAGAAAATTAGAAGAAAACATCAAAAACGTGCCTGGTGTTCTTCTTTATCTTTTGCTGCCTTTCTTATATCGTAAATTTCTCTCCAAGATATGCCACCAATAAAATGAAGAATTATCTGATCTGTTAAGGATAGATAAATAGAAAGAAGGCCGTTCTTGCTGCACATAGTGTTAACATCAGTATCTATAAACAAACCGAAAAAAGGATACAACTTTGTTGTCTGTTGGTCTATCTCTGTTCTTTAGACCTAAGCTACTAAACCCTCTATTAAGCAATCCACTTATAGACACTGAAGCTATAGGCTTTACTCCAAGTAGCTCAGGTTTGCGAGGGTCAAGTAAATCATATATGAACTGAGAAATGACACTTTCGTATTTTCCTGGGTGTATGTTTCTAAAGAAACATAAGCCTCTTTCAACTATCTATTGTCACATACTTGTATTGTCTCAAGTCTTTACGAGCGTCTTTTACAGCCATAAGCTTTGATAATACGTCGTCAACTTTATCCTCAACTACAAGACGTATTTGTTGAGCCACGTGGTTTTCCTTAATAACGGTGAGTGAACTTAATAGTAGAACGTAAGTAAGTACTTCTGTTTCTCCCTTGTTATCCCAGGATGCTTTTAAGTCTTTTGCTAGTGCTTCTCCAAGTAACCATTTATCCTACAAGACATGAGTTATTGAAAAATAGGAAATACTCGTACAGCATCACTCTGGTCTTTAGAAATTAAGCCTTCCACCAAAAAAACCTTAAGATCTCTTTGCTCATCCCAAGAAATGTCTTTAGCTCCATGTAAAGAAAATGCAAGAATACTACACAAAAGAATATCTGTAGTCCCCATTGGTGCTATACATAATTAAATAACTTGGAGTACGTAGAAGCTTTATCAGTTTAAAACTACGAAACCAAAAAAAACCTTTGGTACCATTTTGTTTCAGGGCTGTAATAAGGCGTTGAATAGCATTCTCTTTTGTATCATAACGCATCACTGCATCAATGACATTCCGTCTGCGCTTTAAAAATGGCATTGTGTCTAACAAACAAAGATTAACGGCACTTCGCATTTGTGGCATTTTGTACCTTCTTTATAAGCAGCCCAAGCTGCGAGTGTAGCCCACGAAACAGCATCTACATCTTGATACGCAGTCCCATTACTTTCCGAGAGTATTTCAAGCGCTTGTGAGAGCCTTGCTAGTGGAGATTCCTGCAACTAAACGATGTAAAGACAATTTAACAATTACTTATTACCTTTGCTTGTTTTTTGAGTTCGAGTCTCTTTGAGAGCTTTGCCAATACATCATCAGTATTCACACCCTCTAATAGATTTTGTATATACACAGACGGTGTAGGAACAGACTCATCAAGTTTATAGTCTTTTTCTACATGTTTATTCATGTGAAGCCACGTGGGTGCCTTTTCGCCCTAACAAAATGTTTTAGTGCGAAAGTCCTTAAGTTTGACGTGTACATTGGCCATCATTTGCACTTTGTCCAGCAATGTAGCAGATTCAATAGGTGCCACCAAATCTATTCCCTGTGTACACTATTAGATGTTGCTGATATCAGGTTTAAGTACTCGATCAATGATGACAAAGGAAACTCTGTTTGCTGTGCTTGCTGGTGGTTCAAAAGCAAGTCGTTCTCTTAACGAATATCCAAACACCTTTGCTGCTGGCCCAAGAGCGAAGCAGTCTACGGCTATACCAAGAGATGCAAATAGTTTCAATAAACCAGTTGATGCTCGTTTTGTGTATTTCTAAGTGACAAAAGTGAATACTTTTTTACAGGTTGACAAGTCAAACATACCACTAGTGGTTGTGGTACGTTGGTCGGTTCAATTCTACTTCAATTAGACTGGAGGACACGGAAGTGGTACTTACTTTCCTAGAGGATTCAATGCTGACGCTAGGTCATGAGCTATTATAATTGGTGGAATGCAATCAGGTTGCCAATAATTGAAAAGCATTACATCTGGATCCTTGAAGTCATACAAAGGCATTATAGCTATTACGATTTAGCAGTTACCCTAACGTGATAGCTAATTCTTTATTGTATGTACGTACTCGCAGGTGTTGGACCAGGCCAAGGTAACGTTGGTGGAATACCAACAAAAGTGGTAATAGTATCCCAATCTCTCAACGACAAAATTTGGCTGACACAGCTAGCCCACACGCCACAAGCCACCTCTTTCCAGCCGTTAAGTATACGTATGACACTTGACACTCCGTACGGATATAAAAGACGATGTTTTGGTGCTTTGTTCGGCTTATAAAAGCGAGAGCGTCTGAAATGCGGTTTGGCTGTAATGGCACAAAATCTAATTTACCATTCCACAGTCTAGGGGTTATAAAGACGCGATTATTGGTAACGTTGCCAACCTAGGATCGTCTATGTCTTCAAACGATATTTGAGCGTCCCACACAAGAACTGAGCCTTCGGCAACGCGTAAAATCTTGTTTTGAACATCTTTGAGAGGTTTTGTCAATTCTACTCGTCTCGAAGGTTGTTTCGATGTTCCAGTCAAATCGCCAAGCGCCTGAGATTGTTACAACGCGAATAAAACGGTTTAAATGCATACCTGCGTTACACCCCACATGACACGTAGGGTAATGTAATGTGGTTTATTGGTAGTACGAGTATAGGCTAAAGGAAGCAACAATGCTGGGCGGAAACAATAAATGTCAAAAACAGTCGTTGTAAAAACAAAAATACCGGCAACGTCGCTTAACCACAGGATTTGTATGATATCAGTGCACGTAGCTTGGTACCAAGTAACGTCTAGTCTTATTGTGACACAATAGCATAGTCAAGAAAAGTTTTCTTTGAAAATAATTCGAAAACAGACTACTTACGTTAGCGGCGTGGGTCAATTTGTAGGACAAGGTTCGCTTGAAGGCCATTATTGGTGGTTCACCTTGTCGTGGTTGACGCTATCTGTTAGGCGAAATTGCATATCGTGCGGGTTCAATTCCTAAATACTGCCACTTAACTCGTGACCTTCATTTTTGGTTTTCAATCAACTGCTCATTTTTTTTTCGTACCTATCATCAACGCAGCACAACAAGACACTGATTGAACTATACATATTTCCACAAGTATGGAGGACGAAATACCAACGCGTGATTCGATAATTGATAGAATGGGTGAAATTGAAAAGTATTTTATAAACCAACCAATCATAGGAGATGACAAGGTAAACTATGTACTCAAATACAATACATTAAACTCACGAGTTGACAAGTTATATTTTTTTGAACGAGATCGAATTTCACTCGATTAACGAAACTTTGACTTACCCATCAATCATATCGAAATTTGAAAAAAACTAAACGCACTTAGTTTCTAAGCCCTGTGTTCACTGGATCACTTAATCAGTTATGTACTCATTATGATACGATCGTAGATATCGCAAAAGAACATAAGGGAGTTCTATCTGAAGAGATATTCGTTATTGCATTGCAAATATTTCGAAAGAATCTTGATGAAGCACTTGAGGAATACTACAAAGAAAATGATATCGCGGAATATAATGCTCTAAGAGTAGATGTCAACGAGTGTCTCAAGGAACTTGATGGCTTCATTGCCGAGCGCTACGATACAGCGCATGAGAAAGAGTTAACGGAAGCAGCGGAGAAGGCTAAGGAAGAGGAAGAACAGAACGAGAAAGAGACAAAAGATGATGCTATGGATGTTGACAAAGACGAAAAGTCAGAGGAAAAAAAAAATGATAAAAAAGACGGAACTGAAGAGGCAAAAAAGAAGACAAGGAGAAGAAAAAGAAAAAGGAGACCAGCACCTATGCAAACCCTTTACATTTGCGGCATACCATGTTGCGACTTCCCAGGTCAGTAGTTTCATACAATAAAGAAAATTATGCTATCAATTGACGAAGTTGAAATGTATTTACCACAACTGAGTTTTTATCGCATCAAAAACGCCGTGTGGACTCTAAAACAAGCATTTAATCCATATTGCAACAACAAAATTCATAGTTTAGGCTATGGGTGAGCGACTTGGTAGGATTTTCGTGTTTTATTTTCTAACTAGTATGGTGGTGGATTTGCGTTTAAAGATTCTTCTAGTTCCTTCCATGCAAGCATTCGTTGTTCTGAGCAAAGTATATGAAGATCAGCCATATCCACCATGGCCGTAATAAAGTCTTCGTGCTTATAGTCAATGTATTGTTGCATACACTGCTTATTTCTTTGAGCTATCCTATCAAACTTTTGTTTCGTTGAATAATGACTAAACTCAGCCTAAATGCAGATGATTAAATAGCTAGTTCTGTAACAATGGTGTAATGTAAAGTACTAACCTCGAAGAATCCTTCAGCTGAATTAAGAACGCGCTCTTGGTCTAGTTTTGTTTCAATCAATGTTCCTTTTCTTTTTCCTCTAACTTTTTGTTGTTCTTGCAATTGAAGCATCATTACATATCGCTTATGTAGTGCAGCCTATTAATAAATTATGAATAAATAAGGGAAATACATTTATACGCTTGGTACAAACCTTGACAACCATGGAGTAACCTAGAAAATCCTCAACGGTTTCTCCAAATTTTTGAGGTTCAGATTCTGCTAATTTTGTTTCTAACTCGCTCAATCTTCCCTTGAAAAAGTTAGAAGTAACGTATGAATTTAAGTCTTACTGCTACTTCAGATAGCTTGACTAGTGGCTTATACAATGTGGAATTGCTATTACCCATAACTTCAACAGATGAAAAGTCTGCGCTTACTTGAGACAAAGCAGATAATATTTTATTGAACCCTATTTGAAAAACCGAGTTAATTTCATCAACAACAAATTTCTTTTCTTAGTAAGTTGTTCTTTTGCTACGAATATGCAGCTTTCGTCTTACCTCTTTCTTTTGCAGATAACATCTGGGACGCAGCTAACAACTACAAGGAATACAATCAGTAAGTTATCTCAAAATATTCCTTAAACCAAAACTATTCGCACTTTTCGAAACGAAACAGCAGCGCCTTCAGTAAGTTCTCTTACAGCTTGAAACCAAGGGTCTTCCTATGTTTAAGTAAGAGATATAACACTAAGACTCATTGATAGGGATATCGTTCAATAGTCGTACATCTTCTACTGGTTTAGTACCAGTTGTTACAGCAACTTCTTTGTGAATATTTGGAAGCCTACTTGCCACTTCCTTACTCTTAGCCATAAATATTGATGTGCTTTTTTGACCCCATTCTTTCCATGTACCCTTCTTTAAGTTTTTTTGATAGTCCTAATTAGGAAGCAATCAGCACCCAAAGAAACACCGAGAGAATTTCCACCAAAAACCCCAATTTCTTTCGTCAATTCTGCAATACTCTGTTGATGTTTTCGTACCTGCTCACGCAAGAACCGTTTAAAGTCTTTTGATTTTGATAAAGCCCTATGATTCGCTATGCGTTGGAGAAATATTTGTAACAGCTTCTTTCTATATTGCCTGAATACGAGCGTGAAGTGGTCTTTAATTTCATTAACGTGAAATACTGTATCTTTTTTCCTGTAACTTTGACGTACTTGTTGATACTGGAACCTTTCGTGGTAGTGGAGGCATAATGTAGTATTTGTACTTTCCAGCCAATCTATCGCGAAGCCATAGAAAGTCACTGTAGCGACGCTCAACATGAACACGTTCCGAAGGAGAAATAAACTAATTTCAAAAAAATCACAACTCGAAACAAGCACCAAGTTTCAACATACCGTAGACTGTACAGTGTAAACAACCCACGAACGAAGTGTATCACTTGCAACATGGGTGTCAAGTATATTAATAATTATGTTTGAGGTATTCTAAGAGAGGGAGATTAACAAAGTGAGAAAAAACAAAACCCAAACTTGCAACATACCTTCTTGGGCTTTGGATCAAGTTTTGCATCTGTATCTTTCCTCAATTCAACATCTTCGTATGAAGAACCTTTCATAACAAAAAATATTAGATGTGGTGCAGATATTTATATCTGAGAAAAAGAATTTTCGTTTTCTGAGTGTAGTGTACCATACGGCTCGTAATTAGGATCGACAACAAGCTCCTCTTGATTTTCACCGGGTTTACTACCAGTGTTACTAACATCTACTTTGTCTTGGCTCATAGGACCCCTTAAACTACCGGGATCATCATCGAAAATTGTTTCTGGATTTTGGAATTCCTCTAACACTTTTGCGTCTTCGTCATTCAATCCTGTTATAGGTGGTTCTTCGCTCTCTATTTTATATATGATTACAAAGAAATCAACGTTAACGGTGAATAATCAATGTGTCGCACCTTCACTTGACGAAAAATTTCCAATATCTTTTGTTAATGTTAGTTTTAAATTAAAAAAATGACTGTTGGTGTCACGTGGTTACCAATAGAAGGAATATCTACAAATCCTTTGGAATCATCAAAATCTCCTGCTTTTGTTTTAAAGTCATCACTAGATACCTTAGAAGCTATTTCAGGCGGCGGTTCATCCTAGAAACATTAATCACAAATATGCCAAATATTTTTAAGGTTTAAACGCACTTGAACCTTTGTGAGAGACGGATAATCCCATTGATCTATATACGTCTTTCCCAATGTATCACAACGACGTACAGGACATACCTAACATGTATAATATATTTAGTTGAGTCGTAACAAAAAGTGGCAAGATTCGTTTCAAAAACGAGTGAATTTTGATTGATTGGATACGTTGAGTCTATTTCGTACAAAAAACAGTAAATTTGGATTGACCACTAACACTGCCGTTATGTAAACACAATAAAGAAATGAGATTTTTTCTGTTTGTTTTTTCAGGAAGCAGACTTTTCCAAGTTCATTTTCAACTCTTAAAATTACCTCTACAACGCCGGTTAAATCTCCTGGGCGGTATATCTTGTATTTGTAGTTAAAAGTACTCTAAAAAATGACATCACATGAGAAACACGACTAAATAAGGTGGCATGTTACCTCCAAGGTACACGAAGCGTGCCATTTGACACCATCAACCTTTGTCATTTTAACGCCTTTGGCCCAGTCATCTGCCGGTCCTAGTTTTATATGTTAAAGAGATAACAACAACGCATAGAAAGAGCATAACAATCTGTTGTTTTCTTTTTTCGCACCTAGTATGCTTACACCTGCAGCATCTCCGTCATCCAAGCGAAGACTAACAATAAACACTGTTGGCTGGCTAGCGGCCGGATCTGCCGACATTTTGCGTTTGACACACCAACGTTTTTTGAGGTTTAAGCGTTAAACCAAAAGTCAAATATCGTCTGTAAAGAAGGATAAGTAGAAACTACCAACTCGACTGTCAGCGAGCGGTTGGTAAACAGCCAAAAAAGTGCAGCACAACTGTAACTGTAATAGTTAGGTTTGCTTTTCTGTGTGACAACACCGCTTTAGTCATTGAATGTACAGAAAAAAAAACGATAACGCACAGGCATGCAATAGTATTATTTACAAGCAAGACACAACACTCTGTATGAAATTTTTACAAGCATGTCAAGAGCTGTTGAGGTTTTTTTTTCAAATCAAATCTAAGCAAAATACAAGTTCATTGAAATCACAGTAAAGTTCAGCCCAAATATCATTGCTGTGATATAGAATAAGAACATAAATCCAATAGGATATAAGAACCATTCAGTCTTGTGCAAAAAGGGCAGTACTATTACGGGTTAATGACAAGTAAACCAAAATAAAAACCATGTATAAATTTGTTGGCAACCAAAACAGCGAATCACGCACCTGTGTATCCACTGAATGTAATGTAAAAATAACAACTAAACGCTGCAAGATATAGTGTATCCGATAAGAAGGTAACAAATATGCCATTGCCAAGCAAGAAGTAAATGAGAAAAAATTGAACCACGTGACATATTAGAAAAAGTGGAAAGAAAGCATTACAGTGAACATCAAAAGCATAGAGCCATTCCACATCCTAGTATGTGTATGTTAGTAAGAATATTATAGGTACATGATTCGTATAAATTAACTTGATACGGTTCATGCAACGCAGTAGAACTGTTGTGAAATTTCATAAACTGAAAATTTACCTGCTCCACTGAATGTAAACCTGATACACGCATGTATTTGTTTGCAATAAACCTACACAATTTAATAACTCATGATATTAAAATCAGGATTTTTGTAAGAGGTGTTTGCTTGTGCTGGCAAAAAACAACAAAAAGAAATGACAAGCTTGACAGTTACATTTCAGTACGCTCTCGTACCATCCAATGGTGGCAATAATAGCGCCGAAGAGTAAATAATCACCAAACACAACACTGAGCGTTATGAACAATCCGCGCATAAATGATACGCCTACGTTCGTTTAGAGCCAGTCCAGGCAACGTCAAGCAAACGCACGCATCATTATACACCAAGCTATCGTAGAAACGATTAAAAAATACACTTGCACACATATAAAGCCTGGGTCGTCTCTGGCCCATTGATTTTTTGTTTCTACCAGCATGAGTACGCAAAAACCTTCTAAAAGCGCTTACGTTTATGGTATTTTGTAGTTTTGTACCTAAAAACCATTAAATAAGGCCGTTTAGATGAAAAAGCGTACACTTGTTTAGGGGAGATGCAAAGGTAGATCATTTGCCATAATGTGTACTCCAGATCCATTTGGGGGTAATATAATACACGACGTAGATAATTCCATGTGCGACGCCATACAGGATTATCAGAGGAGCCAAGCCCACTGTTAAAATCCATATGTAGTGGTAGCGCTGACATCGCAACGTAGTACTCTTAAGGAAGGCCTAAGAATTAAGTCTGAGCAACAACTTGTGCCACTACGCGTAAAGTAATTTTGAAGGACTGAAAACTATTAAACGCTCTCTGACACATCACGTGCGTAATTTCAACTCAAAACTGTTATGGGTTGCTTGTCGGTTAAATCTATTTTTTGACGGTAATGTCAAAGTTCAAATACCTACGACATAGTGCACGGGTTAATGGTAACGAATGGAAGATAGACCAATCGTGTTGTTTGTTGAGTGAATAGGCTGCAATTTTATTTTTGAAACAAACAACAACTACATTTTATTCTGCGTTACACGCCTCAGCAAGAGCACTTATAATTGTTTGTGCGTCTCTGCAAACTATCAGAGTACCATACACGCGTTCACCCGCCACGACAGCCATAAAAGCGACAGGACAAATAATCTTGTCCAGGCGCCTGGCTAGTACACACCCTTGCGCCTCTAAGCAGTCAAGGCAGTGTGAAAGTGATCTAAACTTTAATGGTTCGCAAACCATTTTTTTGGCCAGCTTACTGCTGGTGAGGTTAATGGCCTCCAGCAACCTCTTGGAGGCATTTTTTGCATCTTCTGATTCTTGGTGCTAAAAAAAGTTCAGCGGTTGAAATAAATTGAGTGCCAAACGTACGAAAATTCGTTGAGGCTTTATCTCTATCCTTCTTATCCTTCTACAGTGGGTTTAAGTTAATGTCAAGGAAAAGAAACCTCGACGCACTCAATATCGGCCTCAGTTAGCTTGACCCTGAAGAACGAAGGGTCAGGGTGGTGATACCACTCCCTTTTAATATGAGCATAGCTAAGACAAATTCATTAAAAAACAAAAAAACAAACGGTGCGCTCGCAAGCGTACTTATAAGATCTAGATGGACTAGTAGATTGTTCAGACATGCTTGGGATTAAAATAATATTATCAACTGCTTTTGAGGTAACGGTTGAGGCACTGAAGAATTATGAACTTTGGTTTTTATTTTTAGTCTCAACAGGTCAAACGAGAACGCAGACGTACACCAGTGACACTGTCACGAATACGCGCTATACGCTACGAAAGGCTGAGTAAAATATATTACCCCAAATAGGTAGCGCGTTAAGAAACGTCAAACATTGTAAAACTAATTGAGCCAAAATCGTGTTCTATACGCGTAAAATTATGTGTTTTTTGTGCCCACCGGCTTGAATCTACGTTAGCCACTGAAGTAATTATTGTAGATGAATTCGTGCAACGCCATACCTTTTAGTGATTGTACCTGAGGTTTGTATTTTGGCCAACTACCAGCAATATTCAAAGGAAAGCTCAACTGTCTTCAGTTGAAGGCAAGTGTACGAGCATGTTGAACAATTAAACGTCTACATTTTGCGTCCACAATGCGATAGCTGTTGGGGAAACCCAATTATGTAGAACTTTGTCAAAAAAAAGTCGAAAATTCGGCACACTAATTATCTATATTATGCCATAGGAACTATTTAGAAAGCCCCCCCTTTTAGGGGGGGTTTGGGGGGGCAGAGCCTAGCGGCGACTGAGCGCCATAACCCAGTTGTCTCCCTTTGTGGCGAACAGTTCAATATCACTTTGACATTTTTTTCGACTTTTTTATCGACATTTTAGTACACACCAGCTGTTGGTCCTGTTCGAGTACGCAACGTACCATTCGTTTTGAGTGCGTTAAAAGCACCAAAGGCTATGAAAAAGATAGCTGTATGCTGAGAAAGCTGAGAAACAATAAAAGCATCACTTGAACGTTTTACGACACTGAGATCGTATAGTTGCGGTGACCTATTCTACGCGTAAAGAGCTATGTGAGCGGATCAATACAATCGCTGCTTTAGTTTAATATTTGCTTTTGCCTTCTTAGTATTACAAGATTGAAGCATAGGATGAGCAACTTCTACAGTAGATTTCCTTGTACCATAACTTTCTACACGTAGTGCACCACAACAATGATAGCACACCACCACATCATTCTGATTCCGAAATGAGGGGCATTACAGTGAGGTAGTCTGCAAACAAAATACCTTTCGAAAAATATTTCGCACGTGTTTATCACGTGATTTTAATTTAAAAAGCGTCAAGATAATGAAGGTGAACCTTACCATTATTTAGGAGCTCTACCAACATTTTTTAGCTTAGTGTAAGTGTATTGAAGATACTAGCAATCTGGTCCACACAAGTCTTTCGACTGGCTAAAATTACTTCCACACAGTTCCTCCTAACGACTTACTGATGCCGCTGGATGACGCTGATACTATTACGCGGTACACACGTTTACTTTTCGGCAGGAAAGACAGTGGTAGCAGGTTAATATACTCAATTAGCGTAATCTACGCCACTAGGACATATTTATACAACGGTGATGTTTATTGCGTAGAATTTAAGGTATGAACAGCATTGTAGCTATATAGGCCCACATTGTTTAACACTGCAAACCGTCTGTTATGTCGACTAAATGAAGCCATCACATTGGCAGGCACAAATATCAGCAACGACAACATAGTGTTGACAATCATTTTTTACATCATATGTTGGTAGTTTTGCATAGTAACCACGTACGAGCGAAGTAATTCCGAATTTTTTTTTGATAGGTGCGTAAAAAAAGCGCGTGTGTACGCGCCCAAATGGCTAAGTAATGGTTTCAGACCATCTTGGTTACCCGCGACAACTTCTTTTCTACAGTGATTACAACAAACAAATTATACTAATAAAGAATGTACCACAATCTTTTTGTTCGTTTTTGACGGCAACAAGGCTATTCTCCAACAATGGAACTGCATCCACAAGTGCTTCCGGTGGCTGATTTACCGCGTTTTCAACCATTGTACACTGGGCTCATGGCAACTATTCAACACACTAAGTTGTCCATACGACAAGTTGTTTTGAAACTAGATTTTAGACCAAACCTTCGCTTTGTCTAACGAGGAAAGTACCAGTCCCCCGCACGTAACATGATAGCGAAAGTAGAGTAGATATCCAAACGATTGAAAGGTGGTTGAAATTTGAGCGACTTTATTTGAAATGCGTAATGTGACTTAAAAATTGCTACACGTACGAGGGAGTTAGTTAAAATCAGCACGGGTAGTTTTTTTTAGAACTGAGACAGCAATAAATACACGAATACCTAACCATGTCGTATGCGTATCTTTTTAAGTATATTATCATTGGAGACACCAGTACGTCACAAGGATAATTTTGCGTTATTTTTTTTTACACTTGATCAAACGTATGATTAACGCCCACAAACGTGGCCAAGGCACACTCTAACACGTTTCTACAGGCGTAGGTAAATCCTGCCTACTGCTCCAATTTACAGACAAAAGATTCCAACCAGTACACGACCTTACTATTGGTGTCGAATTTGGTGCACGTATGATAAATATTGATAACAAGCAAATCAAACTTCAAATATGGTGCGAGTAACGTTACTGGCGAAACGATGTTCTAATATTCCCCAAGGGATACCGCTGGGCAAGAATCGTTCAGATCTATCACCAGATCGTATTACAGAGGAGCCGCTGGCGCTTTACTTACGTATGATATTACAAGGTACGTTGTTACTTGAGCATTACCCGTCCCTCAAAAATTTGCGTAGACGCGAAACTTTCATCCATTTGAGTACTTGGTTGGAAGACGCTAGACAACACGCCAACGAAAATATGACCATTATGCTCGTAGGCAACAAGTCAGACCTTGAACACAAGCGCGCCGTGAGCACAGACGAAGGAGAACAATTTGCAAAGGAGAACGGTCTCCTGTTTCTCGAAACGTCTGCAAAAACGGCTGCAAACGTGGAAGAGGTACGTTACATTACTAATTTAAAAATTAGAGGTTTCATTTGTTTGAATTCCATGTCGCCATTAATAAAACTTTGTTTCCCGAAAACCTGTCTCATGCGCCATAGGCTTTTAAACAGACCGCCAGACAAATTTACGGAAAAATACAACGCGGTGATTTTGACGTTTCGAATGAGGTACCAAATTTAGTTTTATTAAAACTTTGCGCGTCAACTAACTCTTCAGTCCTATGGCATAACATTAGGACCTCTTCAGTCAAACACGTCCGTGTATACCGGAAGTACAGGCGGAGCGAACGATAAGAAAACTAAAGGTGGTTGCTGCTCGTAGAAAAACGCACTACAGCTTACATGATAAACAAACTGCCATTCTATAAATTCTCATTTTGACAAAAAAAATAAATGCTATTTTAGTTGACATGTTTTATTTTACACGGAGAATGCCATTTCAACGCTTGCTTTTGACACCTGAAAATGGCGAGTTATTTTTGGACATGTCAGACCTACATTTAGATTTCGAAAAAAAGTTAAATTTCTTCAATTTTTTCAAGCTCCTCTAACATGACCACTCGTGATAATTGTCACGCCCAGCGTTCAAACCGACACGTACGTAGTTACATACTCAATATTAGTATTGGCAATGACACCGCCTTTAGACATGCAAACGTAAAAGTAGCAGTCTCACAAGCTACAGACCACCCAAACGGCGTCGGTTGACCATAGTGTACGCTTTTAAAGAATTTAATTTTGCTGTGTTTTTTAATTGTTTTAAAAATACCACACTAATTGCGCTTAGATTTCATATCTCTAACTTCTCGGAGATTGCAAAATACTTGACTGTCATAGTTGACAGAACGCTGGGACGTGCTCACCCTTACAAAGTCCCTGAAGTAAGGGTATTATCATTGAAGCAATGGCTGGACACTGATAAATGGAAATTATGCATCAAGTTCATGAATAAGCCAACACTCATCGAAGATCAGTTCGTGACCCTAAAGAGCTGGTTCGGAAAGGTCAAGTGCCCTGACCTTGAAGCTCATAGAGCCGGTAATATTCTCCTCTACAATCTTGAAGTAATGGCCCGCGAACAAAACTATTGGGCTTTGCCGTGTACGTTTAGTTTTTTTTTTTTTGCCTTTTTTTTTTTTCTCAAAGCTAATGTGGGTTGTGTTAAGGTCACAAGGTTCACTACATTTTCCGCGATGAAAATCGGTACGCACCTTTTCTTTGATGCCCTCTTTGCTGGGTTATGAAATTTTTTATTTTCTTTTTCACACAAAATCACGAATTTCTTTCTTTCATGAAACGTGGCTCACAAAAAGCGGTCCGCATGGAAATAAACGTAGTTTTTATACTTTTTTTGCGAAATAAGGCCGTTTTTGCCAACTCGCTAATTTCAGAACATCTCTCCCAGGTTTTGTTTTTCCACTCTTGCACAACGTACTCACGCACCATTAGGTTTAATGAAAAACACGGCGATCTCCTCGATGAGGAGTATTACAAAGAAGTCAATTTTGACAATGACTTCTGGGATAGGTATAACTACCTAATGCAAGAGGTCTGTCAAGTCTGTCTTGCAGCGGTAATGTGCTTGCATGAGCACTTACCAGAAGGGTTGCCATTGCTCTGTGGCTTAGACTTTTGTGGGTGGCATCATGAGTTGTTCTACAACAAGCGCGTGTGGAAGGTTCTGGCGGCATACTTGGTGCTAAATAACAGAAGCACAGTAAGGGCCAAAGACCTCTTACACCGCATAGCGCAGGATCGAGGAGACATACTCCACAGCCGACGTAAAAGTCACCAAGATCTACTTGGTCATTGTTCGGCTCTCGTGTCTTTAATTGACCCAGACCGCGCCCATGACGTTCAAGCTATAGGTACATCATGTTAGTTCTTATTTTCAATCACTCTAACTCTCTCGTAGCGAACACAAGAGTGTACCAATCATAATTGAGTGTGTTTTTCAACACAACGTCTTGTACTTTTAACACTTTTAAAATGAAAAATTATTTATTGTTATCAAAAAAAAAAATACTTGTAAAAATGTAAGCGTGATGGAGAGGAAATACCTCCACCACTTGAAAAGAAGGACCCAATAAACAAAATAAATAAACACGCATTATACACATATCATAGAAATTCGTTCAACCTTGTGCAAAGAGGCTGTACTTTTTTCTCTAGGTCCCAATAAACAAACTTTACCACGTACGTCTTTTACACAATTTGTTGTCTCATTCAACGCTGCACATGTGGTCTTTGAAGGAGATTCTCACTATCTTGAGGGTACTAGAGATAATGCAGGCTATTCACAACAATATCTATTTAGTTCAGTCTACTTGTTTGACGAGGTGCCTTTTTGGCGAAGTCCACATTTTTGTCAATACAAACAACAACTTGGTTTTGTGAACAATACAAACATGTCATCAAATACTCAAAACTGAGCGAAAAGGAAGTTAACAAACACAGACAAGTTGTCAGTAGCCAAACACAACCCATTTTAAAAAAAGAACAAATGCCATTTATTTCTGTCGATTTAGGACACAAATTATTTTATCGACGCAATCCTGCATAACGTCCAGATTAAAAGCTGAATTCGGATGGTTACAGTTGTTGCGTTGCAGAGCGAGCTCATTAAGAACCTTACGAGTTATCGCTGTCGTGAGCCGCGCGGCGTGAGGGTCGTGTTGCAGAAAATACAACCAATCCGATAGGTTTGTAAACGTGATGTTGCTACGCGTTTGTAACACTCTCGCCGACTTTTGGTTAAGCTCGTGGACAGCGATCGCCTCCAGCTTCTTACCAGACACGAGCACCTTCCCCACTGGACTCTACAAAAAAAAACCAAAGACTCAATATAATGTTAAGCTTTGTTGTTCGTACCAGCACTCGATGGTTGGGTCTGGGTCTTTGTCCTCTTACCATCCTGTGCACGCAAGTTAATATCAAAAAACCCCCAAAAAAAAAAGAGTAGAGTAGAATTTGTCAAAAAACACGTACTCTATCTCTTCCTTAGTCGCATTCTTAATGATGCTGGAGGTCTCGTCTTGACTGAGATTCGCTCTACACAAAAAGTAAAAGAATGGAATTTTATGAAGCCGCACCTGCTGTTGGTGCTCATAGTTCGTATTTTGTGAGAGAAGGGGGTAAAGTCTTGAGACGCGTTGGTTGATTTATCGAAGTTAAGATAAACGAAGCGAAAAAAACTAAGCTTAAGTTATCGTCGTAAGCAAGCCCAGCTTTTCCAAACAGTCTGAGAGGTCCAAGCTACTCTCGATTGCAGGAGTATGGACGTTGTCTGTTCGTTCGTTCGTTCTTTTACCAATCTAAAAAAATATTCAGTGGTAAAACCCACAAACGCGAACGGCCGTGGCGTGTGTTTAATTAGCATCTTCTAGTGTAATCGGTTGCTAGACCGTTAGTTTTTCGATGGCAGAGTCCTTCTTTCCTTACAAATCGCGATGAAGATAGTATTTCATAGCACTGGCAGGCTTGTAGTTTGGTGCGTTTCAGAAGCCATTTTTCTTTTTGAGAAACCTATTTTACGACCCAGCTACTTTTTTTTTCTTATCTTACTCGCACTGCGTAGAGGTAGGAGGTTAGCTTGCGTTAAAAACTGGCGAGAGAGAAACTGAGGAGGTAAAAGAACACTTTTAGCTTAAATCTCTCGTATGCTGGAAACGACTTTATGGCGAACAGAGGAGGGGATAGGGGTACGCTTTTGCTCACTACATGCCTTTGTAAACGTATTTCTCATCATGCCTTGCCTCTCAAAGCACTTCTTAGTTTGGAACTGTTGGAGCAGAACGTGTGATTGCCCCATATAATACTATCGCTCGCAAGTAGGCTGTGTTGGGGTAAGCCAACGAAAGGTACCGTTTCGTTTTCGAAACTCCACCCTTTTTATTTTTAGTTCACCACCTCTGCGTAACCAAAACTGCGGCTTGGAAGTAAGGTCAACCAACGTACGGTAAAAAGCCAAAAACAAAGCCTTTATTTAAACTACAACCCCAACTCAACTCAACTCACCCACTCACACGAAAAATAAAATAGATGCAAAAATTGTCTTTCGACCTTAGAGCTACGGGCCACCACTAGCTCTAGACAAGACACCCATGGCCTTATTCACGCACTGTTTTCCAATCTAGCACGCGAGGTATCGTCAACCGGTCATTTGCAAGCAGATTGTTAATATACTTACGGGCGTTCGACGCGTGTATCCTGCTACCCCTGGTGAAACAGGGCACTCTTGAGAGGACGTATTTGTACCACTGCGAACACCCAGTTTAACGCCCCCACTAACAAAATCGATTTAAAATCCTTTTATTGATCACTATTTTGATCAAAATTTAATTGTGGTTTTTGCGAATTTCTTCTAAAACCCTCCTGCACGATAGCCACGACATATTTACGCGTTATTGATGATTTTTTTGGATTATTTACACGCGAATTCGAGTTTGGTATGTGCGTGGTGTAGTAGTGTAGTAACGGAAAATGAAATAAAAAAAAAATGTTAATTTTCATACCTTTCGAAAACAGTTTGATCAATGCGTTCACTATTGTCTGAATTCGACCGAAATCGTAACAAAAGTCTTCTGTAAAACACATTTATTGGCTATTGATCCCACAGAGCTTCAGTTCTTGTCATCGCCTTATTCTACACTTTCCTCTTTGGAGGACTTGTTAGATTTAGAAGACTTCTCTTCCTTTTTGGAAGATTTATCGTCTCCAGCTTCTGATTTCGCTCTACGAGAGCTCTTCTTACGACTGCTTCTTTTATGCACACGCAGTTACGGGTTTCCCATCAGAGGATACCCCATTGCTATTACCACGTGCTACAACATGTAGCTGTTAACACAACACATTGTAGAGTTTATTCTCGCATCTGTTACCATGAAGGAACGTAGAGCCCTAGTAAAAATATAAGCTACTGTGTGCGGTCTTGCTTTGCGTGTACTTCAACTCAACATTGTACTAAGGTCTTACCGCAAATAAGGTTCACTATAAAGGAGATGTTATCAAAAGCTGAGTCTCCAAGTTGTACACAAGAAAATTGCTCGATGATATCGTCAATCTGAGACTCTGTGTTACCGTCAAATAACCAAACTGACCCTCTCCAGTGATGACAAGATATGTTGCGGAGTTAGGAAGACTGTTTTAGTAAAATTTCCGAAGTATGTTTTTTGGACGAATCACTGGATATCTTTGGTTCGTGTAAATTTACAAAGAACTCCGACAATTGAAGTTACCTTTTGTAGTTACTAATCGCTTGTAACTCTAATGTCGTGATTTATCAGGATTTGTTCGAATCTCACCCGGAAATATTCGAAATTAAACTCTTATGACACGAGAGAAATAAATAATGAACGCACTCTGCAAGAAAAGAAAAGATACAGCTTCCTAAAAGAAAAACAATGCGCAATATCAGTGAGCACTATCAATTATTATCATTTTCCTCGTTCAAAATGCAAGTTTTAGGGAGTTTTGATACTGTTGTAAAATAAATTATTTAAAAGTCCTACAAGTACACGACAAACCAAAGTGCGGCAGCCTAAACGCGTCAAAAATAGACTATTTTGTTTAGAATATATTGAGATAGTTTCGCCTCCGTAGTCTGATTTGTCTTGGTTATTGTCGCCAAAGAAGTTAATTTTGGTACTATTAAAACAGTTACGATGAACCCATTTTTTAGTAAGTCATTACTCATAACCCAAACCATCTCCGTGACTCATGTTTTGTTGTGGCGTTTGCCTTCTCATGCGTAAAACGAGCTGCTTCTTACAAAGAAGTACGTACTCACAGTAATGAATAATGACCAATAAAAAATGGATATCGCTTATCTTTTTTATCGATATTCCATGTCAATGATTCCTACAAATTACAATGGTAAAGTCTTACAGGTATTGGCTTCTTGTCATACCACAACAGAGCTGTGGCAAATGTTAAAAATACATAATTACTAAATTAGAATTGTAACATTTTTTAATTAACACATTTGTATGGAATACATCTTCCCCTTGTTTGTTAAAAAAATACGAGAAAGCGGACGCAAGTGAATACAGAGTTGCTCGCTTTTGGTCGATTGCTTGGCCAAGAATCCTACGTTCGCTCACTAAATTTTATATACGACATGCATGTAATAATATTGAAATACGTGGTACCCTTCCAGTGTTTTCAGATACTCGATAGTTTCGGCGGTGCTCAACATTATCTTCTGAACCCCGGAAAGATCGGTGATCCAATCAGGTGTTACATTATTGGTACATAAATTGATAGTGTGTGCATTTGAAAGGTATTTCATACTCTCGCCAGTGATACCTGGACATGATACAAGGTGGATAGTGTGTACACCAGACAAATGTTTAATCCAATCATCTGTTACATTTGTTGATGAAAGGTGAATGGTGTGTACGCCAGCAAGGTATTTCATGTGATCTCCATTGATATTATTACAGTTCGATAGATCAATTTCATGCACTCCAGATAGATATTTGAAACACGTACCAGTGATACCACAATATCGAAGATGGATAGTGTGTACACCAGACAGATGTTTAATCCAATTATCTGTTGCGTTTGTTTCCGATAGGGTGATATTGTGTACACCTGCGAGATATTTCATACACTCTACAGTGATACCCTTACAACCATAAAAATTGGCTGTGTGTACACCAACCAAAGCTGAAACACCTTCATCTGTCACATTCGTAGCACACAACTTTATGGTATGAACACCAGCCAAAGCTGAAACACCAGTATCCGTAATGCTCTCACAACCAGCTAAATCTATCACGTTTACTCCTGATAATGCAACTAAAACGTCATCTGTAACAGCGGGAGAGTATGCAATACTTATATTTGGTATCCCAGCAAAAGCTTTCATAGCCTCTGAGGTTACGTTCGTGATATTGTGCAATTGAATAGCCCTTAGGTCTCCCACTAGCGGCGCTAATCCTGCGTCTGTGATGTTTTCAGAGTTCATTAATGATAAGTAGCGAACACCACAAAGAGACTTCAATCCGTTGTCTGTTATCAAGGTAGCCTCTCTAATCATAAGGTGTCGAACCCCAGAGAGCATACTAAGATCTGAGTCTGTTAGTTCATTCCATACAGTTATTTGCGTATTACTTAAAAATGGACGGCCACGAAGAAATTTGCAACACAAACTGGCTCTTCGTTGAGAACGTTCTCGAATAGTTATTGTTTCATATCCGACGTGATACCGCGTAATAGTACATAGTCGTTTGCAGCTCTGGGAAATAGAAAATAGATAATTCCGATTCAAAAACTGTAGCAAATGAGCGATAATCTCTGTTGGTAAGTCTAAAAGCTCCGTGTTGATATTGGTAAGACTTGAGGCTTCTTCACACCGTTTCGCTTCCATTATTGGCCTCTAAAATGATACGATAGGTGTAGCGATGAATGCAAGTAAGATATACTTTTGTAAAGTGGCGCTATTTTTAACGTTGCGTATCGTTTCGTTGTGCGTGTTTTTTCTCAAATCCGAACAAAAGTTACAGTAAAACAAATGTTAAAGTCAAGCCCAATCAAAGCAGTATCACATTGAGCTCTGGGGAGGGAGAACGTAACCGTACCACTAGTTTATTTGTCAGTTTTGGAGTTGACGAGTATCGACTGAAAAACGGATTAACGATAGCCCCATTTTAGCTTGTTTTTGCTCGTAACTGTGACATGTAGTTACTCTATCCAGGTTAACTTCTTTGATTTAACTAGCGACAGGTACGTTATAAGTGAAAGGGCTGGGTAGTGCTAAACTGCCAACTACTTTGTAAAAAACACACGCTTATTCTGCAATTTTCACTCTTTCGGGTTTAGGGATTGAGGACTAGGAAAGAAATATTGAAACGCGCTATTCCTACCCTGAAAATCATACCACTTCAGGCGGTAATCAGGCTCTACTTCATTCTTTTCCGAGTGCAGCATTTCCAGAAATTAAGTGAATTTATATTGCAAATTGTAACTTACAATTTTGGTGCCATTTGCTTCTGGCCTTCATGCAAGATGTCCAAGACATCAGCATAAATCTCCTTCTTAATAGCGACGTAATTGTCTCTGTTGGTGTCAATCTTAGCAATAGAGGAGCCAAAAGCAATGCTCTTCTCAACCAGAGAGTCGATATCTGCTACTGCATCTACAATACCTGCTTCTAAAGCTTCTTTAGCATTCCACCTCTTGGCAGTCAAAGCCTACAATATTTCGTTTAGTAACTTATTCTAGTATAATATATTATAGCACATACCGTTGTGCGTCGAGTGTTTGGTGTAAGCTTCAACAAAAACGCTCTGTAGTCGTGTCAACATGGAAATTGCAAAAAACAAGCTGCTTTTTTAAATGACAAACGTACTTGAACGCAGAGAAAGGTAAAGGAATTGCAGCCTCAGGACAGCACCAAAATCCACGCTTAGTTCTCATCAGCCTATAATCACAAGCCAGGGCTAAGAATGCACCTGCCCCAAAGGCGTGGCCTACACGTGACTATGAGCCTCTACACCAAAAATAACGAATTCATAACTACTCTCAGGCTATGGTAGTACTAAGCATAAGCGTACCATTGATAGCAGCGACTGTAGGGTATGGGAATACGAGAATCCTGGGATACAGTTAAAAGTTTTTCATTGTTGTTGAACGGGAAATTGACCAATACCAACGATTTTTAGCGCTGAAAAGCCGTGAGGGTTATTTACCTTTCTAGGACTGTCCAAACAACTTTAACAAAGGCGCCCAAGTCCCCATGCTTCGAAAAGTATTCCAAATCGAGCCTATAAGTCGCTGGTGTTAATTTTACGCGTTGGTGTGGTTGTTTAACGCACCCATTAGAGAAAAATTTACCCGCACCAGTGATAACCAATGAACATGGTCCTGGGGCTCTCCCTTGCGTCAGATGTTATGAAAAACGTAGTTTTCCGTACTGTTCAACTCTATCTAACGCAGCGTGTAACTCCTTTACTAAGGTTGGGTTGAAGGCGTTTTTACCTTCGCTGGTGTAAGTTTGCGTTATCAACACGTAACTCACCTCTATTTAACGTAATTACCCATACTCTACCGTCAGCAGCGCTAGTAACTTGAATGGAACCACTCATTGTCGGTTCAACGTTCAAAAAGTTGTTTTTGTACCAATTTATCGAATCACTTGTGGTCGCAACTCGTCTTTTTTGTATTTGTTACAGCACGATTTGACTATCGCACGCCATGTTACACAAATTAGCGCTAGTTCTCGCTACTCTTGTAGTGTTTACTTCGTGTCAGACTGTAAAGCGATTCGAAATATTTGAGCTAGCTCTCTCTGGCAGTACTTCAGGAAACCCTTTCACGGCACGTTTTTTTTCAAAACAATTTTGGTTGCTTCACTTTTACGCCTTGAAAGGGCCAAAATGGTATAAACCGTAAATGAGCAGCAACAAAACGCTCTCTTTAACACGTGAGCATAAACGTCTTTTCCGAAAAAAAAAAAACTGAAAGAAGTTTACTCTAACCTTTCCAACACAGTTGAATGTGGAGGTGACATTTACTTTGAAAAGTACCATATCTCTATCAGCCTCCAGGTACCCTACGGCGACAGTGACTGCGTTCTACGATGGCAACAACTTCTGGAAAGTGAGATTCTCTCCTGACACTGAAGGCAAGTCCGCGTAATACAACCATCATTAACAGTGAAAAAGGTACTTGGGATTGGGTTTCAAGCTCAAGCGAATCTTCTTTAAATGGGCACAAAGGAAGCGTCGCTTGTACACCAAAGAATGCCTCTGCTCACGGTGGCGTAATTGTAGACCCGGAGCACAAACATCACTTTATCTACGAAGACGGCACTCGCTACTTTATGATGGGTTATGAAGCAGATTGGCTTTGGGCTCTCGGCCTGCGTGGTGTCAAAACAAACGTAGAGCTTGATAGTTTCGTAAAAATGACGACATCTTACGGATTCAACCAATACTTGGTAAACGTGTATGCGAACTACAGCAATTGGGGAAAGAAAGTCAGTGCTCCTCCACGCGTTGCGCCAACTACTCTTACTCCTTGGGGAGACAATGGAAGACTTGACTACAACAGTATGGATCTAACGTACTTTAACCACTTCGATGAGGTGATGGATACACTCAAAAAGTATGGTGCTGTTTGTCACTTGATGATTACCGTTTGGAATAAAGCTGTACAGTGGCCTGCACATGAAAGTCCTCAAGATGATCTTTTCTGGCGTTATGTCGCAGCTCGATACGGTGCTTACTCTAATATTATCTTCGACATATCTAAGGTAGGAAAAGCTCAATATTAACCTCTAATTTTTCGTTATATAGGAAGCCAACCGCGAAAAAGATTCGTACTGGGCTACTAGGCTACCACTACTCGCCAAATTGAATGCTCATAAGCGTCTCATAACATCTCACACTCACTGTCCGGACTGGAGCTATTGCGACTTCATTTCAGCTCAAGTACACAACAACTACTACAATAATATTATCGAATCTCGAAAATCGCATAATATTCCTGTTACCAACGTGGAAGTGCGTCAATTATTTAAAACAATCCTGTCTTGCAGCTTATTTCGTTATAGTTTTTGTATGAGCAAGGGCCTATCCCTACTTATGGACAACACAGGTATTCGTATTTTGTTCTTTCCTGTTTTTTTCACATAAAATAATCAGCCCTGCTATTGTGATGCTTCCTGTCATGTGGTCATTGTACATGGCTGGCGGATATGGAGCTTGGTACGTACCCTAGACATACAAGCTAAAGAAAATTAACAATTAATAAAGGTACTACGACGATTCCGCTTGGGATGTTATAACAATGGTACGAAAAAGAAAAATCACGTGATTCTTTTTTGTTACTTCGTCACAACTAAAATTTTACGTAGGACGAGACTCCAGGTTACAAGTACTGTAAATTGCTGAAGGAGTTTTTTTCCAACATAAAGTACTGGGAGATGGAACCAAACAACGATTTTGTGAGTGATTATTTGTTTGACGACGTTTTCTCGAACTAATTTTTTTTTAGATTTCTTCCACTTCTGGTGATACCGTGTACGGGCTTGCGAGCACTGGAAAAGAGTATATCGCTTTTGCATCTACTAAAAGCACATTTTCTGTCACATTATCCCATGTACCATCTGCACTCTCAGCCGAATGGTATGATCCTACGACAGGAAATAGAGTGTCTGCTGGTACTTTGGGAAGTGGTACCCACAAAGTCACCCCACCAAGCTCATTTGATCATGAAGCTGTGCTCCATCTACACTAGAATAAAGTGCTCTGCATAAAAATTCAACAATTAAGCTGCGTAAGTAAAACAGGACAGGTTTTGGCTAGTTTTGGCGAAATGTTTCAAATACTCTACCGACGCCAACGTTACCTAGCTTAAGTCGTTTGCCAACCTAGCAGCATGCCAGGGAAGCATCCCGCCTCAGCAGCCAATAAAAGAACTTTTATTAGAGTTGCATTATTGGTCTGTCGTGTCGTGTTCATTGTTGTCCTTTTTACGCGCTTTTGCTACAACAAGCGTTTATTTGGTCTATTTTTTTCGTAAGTAGTAATCGCACGAGAAGTCCTCCATGTCCTCGTTTGTTGTTAGTACAATTGAAGCCATCAGAAAGATGGTAAGTGCCATTAGAATAAAAGGTTGTAACAAAATCTAGGTTTCAGAGGCTGAAAATAACATCGTAGAAGATTTAACCGCTACGGAGTACCATGTTGAGGAAAATGATACAGTTGATACAACAAAGTGCGATTTTTCTTTTACATACTTGTTCTAAGCGATAATAGTAGCGGTAAGGTTGCATACAAGGACTATGCGCCTCAAGTATTTCGTCATCTACGAATGTTAAACGGTATTGACCATGAAAGCTTTCTCGTACGTCGTTTAGTAGCTTTAGTGACTTCGCTAACGCGTCCTCAATAGAAATCGTGGGAAGTTCCAAAAGAGGCCGCATTGGAAGGTGACAATGTCGCGAGTCGCTCTGGTTCACGCTTCTTCTTGACAACAGACACAAGGTTCTTTTTTAAAACTCTTATTCATGACGAAGTTGGTACTTTACTTCATATGCTACCTCAATATGTGCAAGTGCGTCAAGGAGCTCTTTTATAATGTTTTGTTCGCAAAAAAATAACTTTTGTCAGCACCTCGAAAAGTACAAAAAATCGTTTATGATGCGCATTTACGCATTAAACCGCATTGAGATTGAAGGAGAAAAGGTCTGGGTTATTGTGATGGGCAACTTACTTCCTAAAGTCAAGGTACTACATACATCTGCTACACGTAACGCTGACATTATGCCAGACAAAAGAGAAATACGACTTAAAAGTAAGAGTCCTTCTTTTCACTTTAATTTCAACAAGCTCCTAGGGTCGTAAGCCAAAGCCAGCCAAAGGTCCTTATGATCGCGCACCTGTTGCCGACAATATTCGTAAAGATAACGAAATTACTCGTCAGTTTACTTTCAAACGCTGGCAGGATCACAAGCATTACCTGGCACAAATCTATGCAGATGTTCAGGCGAGTAACACTATCTTATTTTGTAAACGAGGAAAACCGCGCTAACTCGATAACTATAGCTATTACAAGGTTGTAATGTGATGGATTATAGTTTACTCGCTGGCGTATACACCGAGGAACAGTACAACAAGAATAAGAGAAAGTATGCTTGGAAAAATACTTATTTATTGTTTTAACATCACTGCAAGGTTCCGAGGCTTTAAGATTTACAGAGGGTTCAATTTGGAAGGCGAATACAACGAAGTCTACGTAATGGGTATTATTGATTGCCTCACAAATTTCTCCGCGAAAAAAAAACTGGCCAACATGTTCAAACGTACCTTGTGGAAAGAGAGTGCGCGAAATATACTTTATTTGCATGTTACACTAAAATACAATCCATAGATACTCTATCCACTGTACCTGCTTCCGATTACGCGAAGCGCTACCTTGAATTCATGCTTAAAGATGGTACGTACAGTATTTTTCTGTTCAAAATTGGTTTGTTACTGATCTTTTATCTAGTCATCTCTGCACCATGCACCAAACCGCCACCAGATAAGCGTCTCATTATTCCAGATATTAAAGCTATTAAAAAGAAGCGACGGAATACAATGGCGACTGGTGCAAAGCAAGAGAGGTCTCATAGGCGTACTAAGAGGTGAGTGAATCTAAAATATACAATCTGTTGTTTACAGTTACATGTTGTAGCGCACGTGGTAATAGCAAAGATGAGGTATCCTCTAATGGGAAACCTGTAACTGCTCGTGCATCAAGAAGCAGTCGTAAGAAGAGCTCTCGTAGAGCGAAATCAGAAGCTGGAGACGATAAATCTTCCAAAAAGGAAGAGAAGTCTTCTAAATCTAACAAGTCCTCTAAAGAGGAAAGTGAAGAGTAATGTGGTGATAAGAAATGGTTCCATAGGTTTAATAGCCAATAAATGACTTTCACAGACGACTTTTGTTGTGATTTCACTTTGTAAGCGCATAAAGTAACACAAAATGCTACGGACTCGCGTTGTTAACAAAATGTACCCTGTATTTTCTCCTGCTCATGCTGTGTCTAGTAGGTTAACATGAGTGTTAAAACTGAAGCTGCGTAACAATTAGCAAACGTGTGCACCATGCGCGGTACATAGGCAGGATGTACTGTTGTAAATCAGTTTAAACAGAAAAACAGCTGCTTTTTGATGAATGTACTAACAAGTTAGAAGCCAAACAATGTCAGTGTGAGGAATGTAAGATGGACAAGCAGACTTAGAAAGCTGCCTTAAACAGACAACTTAAACAGACAACTTAAACATCGGATCTTGTCTAACAGAAAGCAACTTGTCAAGACTTTACTTTACTATCACTCTACAATACGACCATGAGTACAAACGAGAACAAGTGCGGCTTCATAGTGTCATTTTATTGCATTTGTAAGATGTTGTGTAGGAGCAATAAAGTGTACAAGGTTATCAACGGCATTGAACTCACCAAAGAAGAGCTGGAGTACGTGTTGGACGAATTCTAATTTCTTTTCATTCTCTTTTGATATTAACCTGGCCCATCGTAGGATGATACAAGGGCTAAGACCAACACCTGAGTGCAAAGTTTTGGTACGAAGAACAAGTTTACTATTGTTTTTCTTAGTCTTTATTTTGTAGAGTCCACCAATTCAAGATCTTGTGACCGGTGAGGGGCTAGTTTGTGGCGCTCTAGCTGAGCTAAACAAAAAGGCAGGAAAGTTCCTAAAAAACCAAAGCAACATCAGCTTTGCGTGCCTACAAGAGTGGTTGTTGTTTATGCAAACCGACTCTAGTGCTGCGCAACTTACAAAAGCAGTTACTAGGGAGGTTGTAGATGAGCTGGCAGTCCAATGGGATCTCTTGACTCGCAGTAATTTTAAATTTAATCTGAACGCTTTGGCAGAATGTATTGGTAAACTTGTTCGTGTCCTTAATCAACAATGAGTTCTGAAATAAACGTATTGTTTTCTCGGTTTTATTTTACTATTTCTTACGTATTTACTACTTTGAGTGTTTACTTGCTTTTCAATTAGCCTGACTATTCGATGACACGTTGTATTGTTACTATTTTTACAAGCAATTTGACATTTTTAAGTTAAACCTTTCCGCCTCTGTATATGTTTTTTACGTAGTATAGCTGTTTAGACATTCAAAGGCGTTTGAATGATTGTTTAGGGCGAGACGGGTTACGAAAAAGTATGAACCTCACTTTGCGTGGTTGTACAACCTTTTTTTGCAACAATTATATCGCTTAAAAGCCCTCAAAGGCACGCTTTGGGCTATAAATCGATACAAAATTGTATTTTAAACAGGTTGGAAGTATTTAAAATAGGAAAAAAGTACTTGGTGGCTAGCAAAGATTAAACAGAAATTTTCGTTCACACCGAAAAGCGGAAACGTTCTCATGAAAATCGTCACTCTAAAACAATTATTCCAACCCACAGCTGTTTTCTATGCTGTGCTTATGGTCTCATGTACACGCTGTGCCATTCTGTAAATACGTGCACTTGTAGCCATTTTAATCACAAAACTCACGTGAAAACCCTTGCGTTGAACGCTAAACCGCCAACCACCCTTTCTTGCATACGGGTTTAACAAGACACAGCAACATGCTTCACGTGCTATTTAGTGCTCAAATACCACGTGAAGCAAGATTCAAACTTTAAACACTTCTAAACAACAGCTAGCAACTCCTCACCAAGGCTCGTTTATAGTATATTTAACTAAACTGTTCGTATTAGTATATAATAAGGTACAATCGATAGGTACGTAAAATAAGGTTTATTCTTATTAGTTAACGAGAACACGTCAATATTGCATTTGTTCATTAGGCTCAAGTTTTGGAATTCTACTTTTTTTTTCTCAGATCTGCCTTCTAGGTTTGAGGTATCCACGTAGGCTTCACACGTTACAAATCAATGTAAGACTACAAGTGCAATTTTTAGAGTAGTTTGCTTAAATTTCGCATGACTCACTTTTTTTCAGATATTTTGGCACAAACAGCTTACCATGATACTGACATATGCTATGACCTTGGACACGTATGTTACACAAATTATCAAACTAAGCTACTGATAACCTGTATAAGCAAGCGATGCTAGGAAGATACAAGGGCTAAGACCAACACCTGAGTGCGGTGTTTTGGTACGAAGAACAAGTTTACTATTGGTTTTCTTAGTCTTTATTTTTGTAGAGTCCACCAATTCAAGATCTTGTGGATTGTGAGAGGCTCGCTAGTGGGGTCTAGATGATCTGAACAAATAGGCACCCAAACTTTTTAACGCTTTCGATTGCTAACATACACTAGCTGAACATGAAGTCTGCAAGTATTTTGCAAACACGTGTTGCAGAAAGACAACCAATCCGATAGGTTTGTAAACGTGATGTTGCTACGCGTTTGTAGCACTCTTGCCGACTTTTGGTTAAGCTCGTAGACAGCAATCCTCCAGATTCTTACCAGCCACGAGCACCTTCCCAGTAACACCAGCTTTATATTCCTAGACAAGTGGTTAGTGTTCCTACAAACAGATCCTAATGCCTTGCTTCTAGTGAATCAGTAGCGAAGAGTGTTGTAGACGAACTTGCTGTACAACGCAACTACCTGCAGCACTGTGACTCCAGATTTAATTTGGATGTTAACGGGAGTGTAGATAAATTGTTATCTATCAGAAGCAACTTTTGGGACTTGAATGTACGTGTCTTTTAACCGTTTTAGTTTTGTACACGGTATGGAAGTTTGCGAGTCAGAACAGGCAAGAGCAGCAGGATAGGGTAGTACAGTAGGGCAGACTGATACGAGAGCGTTACAGTAAAATAGCGTCCGAGCACTGTCACCTAGCATTCTACATGCTAGCTACAACAGACCTCACATTTGGGCGGCACTTCCCTGACCTAGTTGAGGATGATAAGGAGTGTTCCCTGTTAGAATGGCTGTCTAACATGCATTGGGAGCGAATAGTCTTCCTGACAAACAAGCCAGCTCTCACAGAGAGAGCTTTAACTATAGTATCAGTGTTCATTTTCGAGGACACATTCCGAGAGGAGGAGGCAGCTTTAAGAGTTTGCGCAACTCTTGAACGTAACTTCAAAGCTTACGCGTTAGCATGTACGTTGTATTTACTAACAATTGTTTCAGATTTTCTGGCAACACAAACGACGAGGGGCTTGCTAGTTTTTCGATAACTCTTTTTTTATTTAGGTTCCTGTCTAGTTCATCCAAGCAACATCAGACAAAGCCTTCAGTAGCACTATAGTGCCGCCTTCGTTGCTAACTCCTTTTGTCATAGGATCTTATAGCACTTCTTAAATTAGCACTTCTTATAAATAGCACTTCTTTGAAATAGCTCTTCTTCAATAACCTGAAATAGCTTCCAAAAAATAAAATACATTATACAATTTGCTTACGTTCTAGGTACTTGGTCTTGGTATTCACTCTTGGCGCTCACTTTTGGCATGATCTTTCGATTGCTTTGCAATCGGTACGTCTTACCTTTCTTTGTTTTTTGTATCTACCTAACTTTATTTTTATTAATCAAGTGCTAACTTTATTTATGTTCTCACTCTTGGCGTTCCCTCTTGGCACCCAATCTTGGAATTCCTATTGCCACGTACTGTAGGCATTGCCTCTTGGTATTCACTCATGGCACTGCTTTTACGATTGCTTTGCAATCGGTATGTCTTAGCTTCTTTTTTTTTCTATCAAATACTTACTTTATTTTTATGTTCCACCTTTGGATTTCTCTTTTGATTCTTTTGCGGTACGTATTATCATTCTTTTTTTTTAATTCAGGACAATAACTTTCTGTTTATGTATGTACCTACAAGTCAGGGTGTGCAACGTTCAAATAATTTATTCATTTTTACAAAATACTCAACGCTTCTGACTATTATCAATTACTGTAACCATAATAAATTGTTTTTCGTCTAATAACATTGCCTTTGTTCTTTTTATTTGTGCCAACTGCCTTCAAACTTTCTTCACTTGACATAGTCAAAGTAAATGAAATGACAGACGGCAGTTTATCACACGTTGTGAGAAACTATGAAGACATGTCGTGTTTCATTTAAAGCTGTGATACATTTTTTTTGACATTCTTAGCCAAATAAACATGGCCAGGGTTAATGAAACATTTTACCTTTGAGGGTTCGTATTACGTGTCAGGCATTGCGAATTTCCAGAAAAAAACCGTTAAGCGAAGTTCAATCAATAAGTACTTTCTGAGCAAACGTAATGCGCCTTCAAACACGCCAACGGGCCTCCGGGTCACTTTCACGCCCTTTTGAAGGTGCTGTTGTTAATTTTCACAACATTAGCTTGAGTGACCAGCAAACGTTGACAAAATTAATAACCAAACATGGTGGTACCACAGCACTTGTGTTTGGATCGTCTGTACGCAAAAAGCTAAAATTAAACTGACAAGTTATAGGTCACTCACCTTGTAACTCCTGCGCGTACACTCAAAGAAGGTGGATTCAAAATAACAAGTGCCAAAAAGCTTGGCGTACAAATAAGTACGTTTCAAACATCTTTAAACCGACTAAAACAGTACAGTTACGCCTGAATACGTTACTAAGGCACTCCTTTCGCATGAAAAGAAAGAAAGCAAAAAGCCAGAACAGAAAAAGGCAGTAATCGCTAAGATACACGCATCTACCAGCAATGGTACGACTTACTCACCAAACAACGCTTCGGTGAAAAACAACACAACAACTACGAATTGACACTCCCTAGTTTGTTGTGTGAACCTTGTTGTTCCTCCAAAAGGCCCAATATCTGGCGTGTACCACGTCAGTTTGTACGGTTTAAATTTTAAACCGTCGAAAAACACAAAAGTTAAGTTTGGCAAACATGTCTTTACAGACGTTGAGTGGCATGCTTCATCTAATATACTGGTACTTTTATCTAATGTCATTACTCAAGCACTCAAGTACAACGGTTAGGTTAAAGTTGACACCCGCTCTAGACGGATATTGGTACCTGACAATAGTGTCCCTGATGTAGCTTACTAACGGAGATTGTTTAGCCTAAACCAGTACATGTAGCAGTATCAGTAGATGGCGGAAGAACATACAGTGGCAGTGTGCTATTCACGTTCTATGGTATGTTTGTGAAGTCTTTGTATTTTAGGTTCATAATTGAGTGTAATTTTCAGATGGGAACTCAGTTACTAAACTTGGTGACCCCGTTGCTATATCTCACGTGAAGAATATGATGAGAAGCATTTCTCAATTGCAGAATGAGATCAACTTGTTAAAATCCATTGGTATACAAACTGGCGCTCAATATGGCCTTGAGATGGAAGGTAAGTACAGTTACAATACATTTATTCTAATTTCCTTAAGTGAACGAATACGTAGCTCCTCTTCCAAAAACCCAACCTGCACTAATGCACAACAACGGACAAACATTCCAGAATAATGTTAATAGAGCTATTGAGCATGTAGCTAACAATCAGTCGAAAGTTATCGAAGGAGTTGCAGATCCAGATAGAGAGATTAAAATCTTTATATCTTCTCCATTCAAGGTACTGTCATTTTACATCTATACTCTTTACTATATCCCTCATTTAAGTGTATAGGATTTCCAAGCAGAGCGAGATTCAATCGTTAAGCATATTATTCCAAAATTACGTCGTAAGTGCATGGAGCGTGAAGCTTTCTTGACAGTCGTTGATCTTCGTTGGTACGAACGCAATTTTCTTCTTGAGGTTTGTTGTAAACCCAATCAATAGGGGCGTTACGGAAAATGCTACTGAACAAGCAGCTACTCTTCTTATGTGTCTTCGTGAAATTCAAAAGTCAAACATCTTTTTGGGACTCTACGGTGCACGTTATGGCTGGTGTCTATCTTCCAAGAGTTACCAGAATCCTACAGCCCAAGATAAACTACTGAATCGTTCAATCGATCTTGCAGCACGTGATTTCCCATGGATAAGAAACTACAAAGACAGATCAGTCACAGAGATTGAGTGGAGAATGGTACTGATATTTTTGAGTTTTTTAAACTTCACATCTCATTCCTACTAGATTCTGGGTAACCACTATACTGGCCCTGAAAAATCTAGTATGTTCTATCTACGAGATGAATATTATGTTGAAGCGTACGTAGCAAAGCAAGTATTTTAAAGTACGCCTTAACTTTGTATTCTTTTAGTGTACCTGAGAAGGACAGAGCTTTGTTCGTTTCTGAAGGAGGAGAGCAACTTCAAAAACTGAACAGCCTCAAAAAAGAAGTATCAGGTGGACCTACAGCGTGCTATGAGTACCACAGGTGCGTCTTCGGCCATCTACAGTTGCTCACATCATTTTAGACCAAGCCATTTATCAGAGTTGCTTGAAGACCATTTGACAACTTACATCAACCGTCACTACCCTGAGGGTACGTTGACAGCTTTTAAGTTGTTCACTAATTCCTTTCAGGTGTAAAATTGGATCCTTTGAAGAAGGAAAAATTCAGACATCGTTCTTACAGCAGACGTTTGACACGTGTTTATTTACCTCAAGAAAAATACTTTTTATTATTAGATAAATATACATCAAGTAATACTTCTACTCCTTTTGTTGTTATTGGAGAGGTAATCAATTTTAAACACGTGAAAATACATTACAAATACTAATGTTGTTTAGAGTGGTCTTGGTAAATCGGCGTTGCTCGCAAATTGGACTCAAAGATTTAGAGGTAATTAGATGATACGCATGTTAAAAAAACTATGCTAACTGTTATTCCCTCGTAGCGCACCGCCAGGAAGAGATTGTAATAGAACATTATATCAGTTGTTCTTCCTCGTCCTCAAATTATATTAGCTTACTAACCAGGTAAACTATACACGTTTTTACTAGTCTAATGAACCCCAGAATCATGAACGAAGTGCAAGACGCATTACAGGATTTCACAAAAGATATTCCTTCAAACCCAGACCTTTTGACCGCAGAGTTTCCTCACTGGCTTGAACGCACCTTGAACCGTACGCTAACCATTCGATTTTTTCGAAATAATTGACATGTTGTAGGCAATAAGAGGAAGCGGTTGGTTATCGTTATAGATGGTCTAGATCGTTTAGATGATTTCGGAAATGCTTCTGAGATGCTTTGGTTTCCAATGCAATTTCCACCTATTGTTCGTGTCATTCTAGCTGTAGCGCCAGGAAAAGCTATGAATGCGATAGTAAAGAGAGGTTATGAAGTGTTGAATATGGAGCCATTGGAAGAAGCAGATAGGATCGCATTCATTAGAAAGTGTTTGGATTTGAACAGCAAGAAGCTATCAGAAGAGCAAGAATTTAAAATTGCAAAAGTCAAGCAGACTGGCATCCCCCGATACCTACAGGTAATCTACACAAAAGTTTATTGTTCTGTTTTAAACATATTCGCTAGACTCTACTTGAAGATATATCTGTGTGGGGTCACTTTGAAAAGCTAGACGAACGTATCTGGTATGATTTTCATTTTGCGATTTACTCGCCTACTGACCGTTTATAGTCGAAATCTTCGTGCTGCCTCTGCGAGTGAGCTATACGAGATTGTACTCGAGCGCTTAGAACATGATTATGACTCAAAGAGAAAGGGAATCGTACAATACTTTATGGTAAGTAATAGTCCTCAGAAAGATCTAATCCTCATTGTTTCAGTCGTACATATGGGGTTCTAGACGGGGTCTGCACTTGGAAAATGAACTTGGCCCACTCTTAACTGCTAAAGGTAACAAAGGAAACGTTTACTAGATGTTAACATGTTTGACAGGCATTGATATATCAGAGTGGTCTTCGCTTTATTCTGTAGTTGAAGATTTGCTATTCAACTCAGGAGGATTACTTAACTTCTCTAACGAAGATATCAGGAGTGCTGTCGGTGTACGTTACATGAAGAACGAATCAAATAAGAAACAAGTTCACGAAGACCTTGGTACGGACTTAATATTTATAATCAAACAACTAACAAGATGTTAGCCGTATTCTTTGAAAAGAACACAGAAGGTATCACAATGCGCAAAGTTGAGGAAATACCTTGGTATGTACTTGTTGTTAAGATGTGTATTAACATGATTGACTGTTTAGGCAACTCGAAAAGTGTTCTGACTTTTTCAAACTCAAAGATGTTCTCACTAATTTACGGTATTGAAAACTTCTTAATATGAATCAACGTTAATAGTGTTGTAGGCTATTCGTAAAGCTGTTTACTCAAGAGCATAAATACGATCTATTCCGCTACTGGAGAGCAATTGAAGCCAATTCTTCTATAGATGTTGTGGACGCATATAGACAATCTCTTAACAGAGGAGACTCTTTTCCAAACGGTTCTCTTTTTAGTATTCCATGAAGTATACTTACTCATAGGTTTAGATGTTATCGTTGGCAAGTTGTTTTACAAGGTAGGTTCTTTCTTGGAAGAAATAGCGAAATACGAAGGATGTGAAGAAATCTATTTGCGAGCAAGACATTATTTCGAAGTCAGGTTCGTTTTTTGTGATGTTTGGTTTTACCTCGAGCTCACGCAGTTATCAGCTCTCAACCACTCGATGTTGCGCGTACAGATTACTCTATTGCAAAGGTAAGCACAGAGTAGAAGTTATTGGGTATTAAGTGAACGCTAGGCTTTATTAGCTCGAGCTCAATTCCAAAAGCTGAAGATGCTCACTGAAGCACTTGTCGTTACAAGAAGAAAAGGTAAAGAAATACATGGTGATGATCAT
>JALMLS010000508.1:0-70608 GCA_038496445.1 Trichosphaerium sp. ATCC 40318 | reverse complement strand
AGTAACAGATAAAGGCATTATGGCACTATCTGGAGTTCACACAATTAATTTAAGCTACACATCAGTGACAGATGATGGTTTAAAGGCGTTGGCTGGAGTTCATACAATTGATCTTTCTAATACATGCGTAACAGATGAAGGTGTCAAAACGTTGGCTGGTGTTCATAAGATTAATCTAAGATGGGCAGCCAACATTACAGATGAAAGTATCATGGCGTTGTCTGGTGTTCACACAATTGATATTAGCAACACTAAAGTAACAGACAAAGGCATTATGGCACTATCTGGAGTTCACACAATTAATTTAAGCTACACATCAGTGACAGATGATGGTTTAAAGGCGTTGGCTGGTGTTCATACAATTAATATTAGCGCTTGCAAAAACATAGGAGACGAAAGTATGAAGGCACTGGTTGGTGTTCATATGATTACTCTACATCATACGAAAGTTTCAGATGAAGGTATTAAGGCTTTAGCTGGTGGTCGGCCGATTAATATTTCTGGTGTACATAACATAGATAAGAGCTTTATTGGTGTTCATGTAATTATGTAGCTACAAGCTTGCATATGTTATTAATTATGTCATGTCATGTTTGTGGACACCTGTTAATTGAGAGTAACTAATAAAATGTTAACATAGCAAAACTGCAGAGAACCTAACTAAGCTGTAACTGTGAATAGTTTGCTTTGCTCTGCCGTAGCTTGTTTGCATTCTTCTGGATGGTTACTATGGTAAAATACAAGTAAAAATACTTGTACCAATTTACGTTATAGACAACTACAGATGAGGGTATAAAAAGTTGAAGGGTGTTCATCCGATTAATCTTGCTCATTACAGTCACCTTGTTGATGGTAACATTGTACTGCTCCATTTATCATTTGAGAATGATTAATATTGGCACGTGAGTACCATAAGCTAATAAACAAATGCAGTTCAATCCTAGCTTTGTGCTGTATGAAAATACGGTCCAGTGGGTGATGCAGATTCGTGCACAGGACTTTGCTATGACCTTAAACAATGCCGAAACTTATGAAATCGGACCAACGTTTTTTCCGAATTTTTCGAAAAGGATCAGTTATTAAGGTACGAGTACAAGTTAAGCGCAAATACTGGTACGATACCACCGGACCCACGTTTTTTCGTACAATGAGTACCCACTTCTTTCAAAACTTGCAGCGATGGCAACAAGGTATGATGGTGAGCTAAAAAAGCATGGAAAATGGCAACAGAGGAAAGGTAACAAGCTAATTTGTCAAATTCATTGGAAACATGGCAAACAGGACGGAGAGTACAAGTACTGGTATAAGAATGGCCAACTACGTGAGCAGTACTGCTATTTTAATGACAAACGAGAAGGAGAGTTCAAGTATTGGTACAGAAATGGACAATTAAAGGAGCAGTATTATATTATAAATGGTCAACGAGAAGGAGAGTTTAAGTTTTGGTATAACAATGGTCAATTAAAGAAAACAGTGTCATTTTGTCAATGGTCAACGAGAAGGAGAGTACAGGGAGTGGTATAAAGGTGGTCAATTACGGATAGTACAAAGTTATGTCAATGGCAAATGATTAGGTTTTTCATCGTGTATTTTTTTTACATGAAAAAATAATCATCTTTGTGATGTTTCTGTAAGTTTCATTTGCACCATCCAGCACCTTGCTACCTCATCTGTTACACGTTTGGGAAACATACAGAGTGACAATTTAATGCTATTGTTTGTGCTCCTATTATACTACACCTGTGCGTAAATAGACAGAGCTGTACATTGTATGAAGTATAAACTAAAGTTTGATTGAACTAGCCATTTTAGCACTTATTTATTTCTTTGTGCAATAGCGATAGGTAATGCATTGTTTGGCACTAGTGGCCATCGATACATGTTCACATGACAGGTGCGTCACTTTTTGGAAAAGATATGTTAACGCCACATCAGCATTGAGTTCTTTGAATGGTTTTAAGAAGTTGTGTCAACGTCAGCATAAAAATAACGATTTGAAATAGGTGAAAGCACAACCATCTACGCATAAGGACAAAGAATAGACAACTAATCCAGGACAAAAATGAATATTCAAACTAGCAGCGTTATAAGAGGTTTAATTGCAGGGATAATATTTGGATTGCTAAATGTAGCATTATGGTACTGTTGTTTTATGAATGTCGTTCTTTAACACGTGTTTTTTTTTTAGGCTTATTGTTGATAGTGATCTTCCAACCAATAGATTTTCTTTGTACCACATGATTTTATTGTTTGCTTATGAACAAGGGATCGTTTTCTACTTTATTGGGTTTAATTTGGGCAACGTAAGTTTGTGTTGTTTGTTTTGCTTTCTAGAAAAAGCATCCTACATGTTTTTTTTACTAAGTTATTTAGAGCGTGCGCAGTGATATTACATATCTTTATTTTGGAATACCAATGGGACTATTGGCTATTATGGTACCTTTCTTCTCAATGTCAGGATTGGTGTATGTTAGTATTTACATGATTTTTCTCCCTTTTGCACTTGCAATTTTTTGTTTTGCTGGTTTTCCTTTTCTTGTCATTCCATTTTGGTATTTGGCAATACCTTTTTGTTATTTCATCGAAGAACCAATATATCAAGCGCTAAGGAAAATGGGTGTAAAACTGTACTAGAAAGTTATTGTGTAATAACAAAGCTATGCAAAAAGCAACTTCACATTTCTCCTTCGCCTTTGTTACTACTGTTAATGATCAAATTAATAGCAAAGAGATGTGTTTTGTTTTCATTTTTTCTTATTCTGGCACGTGCTAAATTTTTCTTGTACAAAGAGTTATGTGAGCCTTGATCCATGTATCTATTATATGTGTACACATTAAATAAAGTATCTTTCAAGGGCCATGAAGATATTCTTACATAGATTCATTGTGCAGTATGTTTTATTGTACACTGTACTTTACTGAAAGCGAATTCAAATCAGTCACAACTATCCGCATCACCATTGAACAAGGGCTACAGGTATGGTTCTATCCACATTTTTTTTTCGGTTTTGCTCTATGCCACCTGCAGCGTTTTGTATCATAAAATAGGCCTGTACCTCACTGTAGCCTCAAACATTGTTAAACTAATTCGCATAATTTTCTTACCTCCTTAGTATGCGACTTGTGGGACACATGATAATGCTATGAAATATACTGTCTGGTTTCTTAGGGGTTAACAAGTCCCGCAAGAATCATAAATTGGTAAATAAACACCGGATGTTCCTTCATGTACAATTCTCCTGTTTTAACAACTTGATTTGTCAAGTTTTTTGGCTGAGTAAGTAACGTTATTTAGTTATCATACAAAATTGCTTTCTCTTATGATTCAGCATCCAAAAACATTAAAAAACTTGCTTTTTTCACAATTCTGTTTACACTCAATTGGATGCAATGCTTGTAACAGTTTGTGGTATCCAAAGCTAAAGGGGACATTACCTGTATTTTTTAGGCTAAGAAAATCAACAAACAAGATTGTAACGCGAGAATTAAGATATAGAGAGCCGTCGAAAATACGGCAAGTGTTTTGAGTATACAATTCAAAGCCTGGTAAATTGTGTAAGTGGTTCCTAAGAACAAGATAAAAGGAATTTAAACACGTTTTCCTCACGTGATATTTTTTTTAAGTTCCGCCCTTTTTTACTGTTTTCTTCTAGATGGTGAGTTTGATGCAAGTAATTTCGTACCTTGTTCTGTGACAGATATTATTCGAGGCAAGAATAACTTTCTCAGGAACACACCAGATGTTTCAGTTACACAAAGCAATCGCCACTGCTCTTAACTCTCATGTTCACAAGCACTATGATCGCTTTACTGAGGACGCTGAAGTAACTGGTTTCGCCCCAGCAATAGTACCTGTAAAGATTATAAGAATAAAACATTACTTACAGAGTGCAACTCTGTAGAACTAATCTGTGCACCTGAGATCCCTTCACATGAAAAGTAATCAGTACTGGTTCGCTTTATTGCCTCATTCGCGGCCTGCTAAACAAGTACAAGTGTTAACTTAGTCTAGCTATTATCTGGGGACTCCATCCAGTATAATGAAGATAAAGTAGCCTACAGGCGAGGGCGGTTTTGTTTCCTGGATTTCCGCCGTTTTGATTTTTGTCAAACCTTTGGTCCGAGTTTGCCGGGACGCCATGTAAAGGTAAATCCCTGCATCGCATCCATTGTACCAGAGGATCAGCATGCACTAAGTCTCATTCTACAGCGACTTATGTGCAAGCCAAAACTTCGGCCGCAAACTAACTTGTAACTTAATGCTGATAAGCCTTGTACCAATAAACAACATAACATTATTTTATGATTGGGCCAATATTGACAATATAATCAAAGGGGGTGCTCTTTGACAAAGGCACTCTGTCTTCAGTGGATCTAGTGTAACCACAAGCAGATTTATTCTACATTTTGGTACACTCATGCAATGTTGAACAAAAAAGTAACAAAAACTGAATTCTTACACAAAAGAAAAAAGGATTGTAGGGTGCAGGAGTTTTTTGATTGGTTACTACTTGCCTTTGTTCAATCTACTGCGACTTCATTGGAATTATGTCCATACAAGAGTTCCTTTTAAAGCTTTAACTACTTCATCAGTTACTGAAGTATGACTAAGGGTAATAGTATGAACTCCTGTAAGTGCTTTTACATAATAGTATGAGCTCCAGCAAGTGCTTTAATGCCTTTGTCAGTTACCAAAGTGCTATTAAGGCCAATAGTATGAACTCCAACAAGTGCTTTTACACCTTCATCTGTTATTGAAGTATAATTAAGGTAAATAGTGTGAACTCCAGCAAGTGCTTTAATGCCTTCGTCAGTTACCCAAGTGCCAGTAAGGTAAATAGTATGAACTCCTGCAAGTGCTTTTACGCCTTCATCTGTTATTGAAGTATGACTAAGGGTAATAAAATGAACACCTGCAAGCGCTTTTACACCTTCATCTGTTACTGAAGTGTTATAAAGGTCAATAGTATGAACTCCAGCAAGTGCTGTTACACCTTCATCAGTTACTGAAGTATGACTAAGGTCAATAGTATGAACTCCAGCAAGTGCTTTAATGCCTTTATCAGTTACCAAAGTGCTATTAAGGCCAATAGTATGAACTCCAACCAGTGCTTTTACACCTTCATCTGTTACTGAAGTATAACTGAGGTAAATAGTATGAACTCCAGCAAGTGCTTTAACGCCTTCATCTGTTACTTTAGTACAATTGAGGTAAATAGTATGAACTCCAGCAAGTGCTTTAACGCCTTTGTCAGTTACTGCAGTATTGGCAAGGTAAATAGTATGAACGCCAGCAAGTGCTTTAACGCCTTCGTCAGTTACTTTAGTACAATTGAGGTAAATAGTATGAACTCCAGCAAATTGTGTAATGCTGGTATCGTTAAAACCACGCAAGCTAAGGTCTATGTTGGTATTTTTCAGAATCCCACGATGTTTTACAACTGATTCTACTTGGTTTATAGTTTCAACCCTGATAGCGTGGTATCCAATAATGTCGTGAACGATAGAAGCAAACAAGCGACATGTTTGACAAGCTGCAAATCGTGATGTGGTTGTTTGAAGCAAAATATGCGCTAATATCTCCGTAGGTAGCTGCAACAAATTATCATGTGCGTTGTTGTTGATTTTAAAACACGTTGAAATAGGAAGCATTGTATATCGTCTTTGTGATGGTATTAAGGACGTCTCTAATGGTTAAGATGTACTTTTATACGCCAATATCTAGAATGGAGGCGGTATGTGCAAAAGGATCAGTTATTAAGGTACGAGTACAAGTTAAGCGCAAATACTGGTACGATACCGGACCGGTTTCAAGATATCAGTCTAAAACAACTTAAAATTAAAAGTTCTACAAAGTGGTTGAAAGCCCTCTATCAGCGCTTATTAACAAACTTACGTTAGTGGTAAAACTTGGTCACCCTCGCCTAACTGCTACTTTTTTTGTGTCAAAATGTGCCTGTTGTTATGTTATTTTGACACTTGGTACGAAATCACGTGATGTTAGATACTTTCAGACACTTTCACCCAAACCTCTTTTTGCCACTTTGCGCGCGTAGAGAAATGTATCAAGTACATTACTTACGCGAAATAATAGTTTCTAACTATTTTAGGCCTATGAAAAAAAAAAAAGGTGGGCTATTCAAACCTGGCACAAAAGTGTACAGCCACCTTGTGTGCACAGTGATTAGGTCAATAGATGGCGGGGTTCTGAGATTTTGTGACAGCGGACCGTTTGGACCAACAAAAATCCAAGGGAGTAAGTACCCTTTGAAAAAAGTAATTTAACAACTTGAAGGAATACAAAGAGTGTAGGACCACTATATACACCTGTACAAACAGTTTATCAAAATGACAAGCCTGTATATCAGTAGCCAAACACTTTTATTAGCAATTAGTTGAGTTACTGAGTATACTGAAGTTGATTCTTTGAAGATACATACTCGGTTGTAACATTGTACAAAAAAAAATCAAAGTAATCGACTCTGTTAGCATTCAACGAGTAAAATGATTGTTGCTGTAAATAACGAGCGGTTACGTACAACAAGCAACCGGAAGAGTATGGAACGTACCAATAGTAAGCTTCTCCAACTGTACAATGACTTGTTCTTGTGCGAACATAAGGTACGGTACAAAGCATTCAACACTATGTGAGTGTTCAGTACCTCAGTTTACTTGTTAGCTCCAATTTTCAATCTGCAAAGAGACAAAGTTTACACTCGTATGGCCTCAACCTGGTGGTGACAGTAACTCAGTCAAAGTTGAGGAAGGTGTAATTCGAGATAGCGAAAAACGATAATAATAAAGGTATGTAATCGAGATCAACGTTTCTTTTTATGCAGCTAAGAACTGAGACTAATTTTCTATTGTTTAGGTGTTTATTATGTCAGCGCTTTTGAAGTTCACTCTTCAAATACTTTACTATATCGGTATGAGAGGCGAATACCTCCAATAGGAACACTTCTTGTATCCATCAAAGGTAATCCAAGTTGTATCATGTCAGACCAGCAACACCAAAACAAAAAGTTCCTTCCTCACTATGTCGTTTTATCACATGATACAACACCGATGGGTGTGGTATCAAGAAGCTGTGTGTATGTAGAAGACCGAAACACCGTTGTCAACCAATCCACACAATTGATAACTTGTGTATTAAAGCATGTGAGAAAAAAGTGCACAAAGCGTTCTTGATCTCTCAAAGAAACACGTGTACATCAAACCAAAATATGTTGACAATGTACTCATCAAATATTTGGATGGAGTTACAAAGGCCAAAGCTACTTTAATTCGAATGTCCATTCTGCCTCCCTCCAAACCATTTTATAACTTTCAGCACACTTTTGCTTGGCTATGAAGGAATATGTACCGAGTAATGTTGTCAGCGTAAAACAACAATACATCTATGAGATTGACTTCACAATGGTTTTCTTAGCAAGGAAGCTTGCGGATGATATTGCATAAGTATATTTTGTACCACCAGTCGCATTCAGCAAAAACAAGTCTCGTTCAATTGAAAATGTCTCAGTTTTAATGAAAACCGACACAGTTACTGCCAGCATAGCAATAAAAAACCATAAACAAGTGAGCTAGATTTCCATTTCTCAGAGGGTGGCTACAAACATCTATTAAAGGACAGCGAAGATAACGTCAAACACAACTACAAAAAGGCAACTGACAACAGTTCTATCATTAACAGCACACTATTGTAGGATCATAAATTAAGGTCACTGACTGTAATCGTTGGGAGCACTTTTAGGTGTCTGAGAACTAATGAATTTTCAAACACGATACTAAGGACGATGACCAAGTCATTAAGGCACCCTTGTTAGCTTTATAAATTACCTTTCTCCGGCAATATACTACTCGTTTGTAATCAATTTATCACATTTCTTAGACGTCTAAAACTAACGCTGCCATTGTTAGACGAATTAACCAACACTCTGACCATAAAATGAAAAAGAAAATACAACAACACACAGACCAAGTATTCGACCTTGTTGGGCTACCAATTGAAATAATAGTCCATATTCTCAAACAAGGGCCACATACACTCCGTGCAGCCCAAACAAGTCATTTATTGCGGGATATTGTTCACAACCACGTTGGATATGGTCATATCAGAATAAAAAATGTAACAGAGATTCAGATGCTCTCTGGTAGTCCATTACTCCAAAATACAATAATCAACGTTCAAGGATCAATACTAACAGATAAAGCAATCAGATTGTTGGCAGGTGTACATACTATCTACATATCTAATTGTAAAACAATAACAGATAATGGCATCAGGGCATTGGCAGGTGTGCATAAGATTGATATATCTTTTACCAATGTAACAGATGAAGGTTTGAAGGCATTGGCAGGTGTACACTCTATCGACTTGTATGCTTGTAAATCAATAACAGACAATGGCATTGTGGCGTTGGCAGGTGTACATGAGATTTCTTTGTCATTTACAAGTGTAACAGATGAAGGCATTGTGGCTTTGGCAGGTGTACATACTATCTCCTTGATGCATTGTAAATCAATAACAGAAGTAGGGTTAAAGGCACTTCTAGGTGTACATACCATCTACATGGAAAACGACAGACGATCTGAGTTTGGTGTGCTTGACTTAGGTATAATCTATTAGTAAGCAAAAAACTGTTTTGGCCGTCGTTCAATAAAGTTCCAACAAAAATTTCTACTTTGCCTTGGAATGGTTCATTACTAACTACAAGATTCTTATCATTAGTTATGTGATAAGTTTCACATGTTAAAGTATGGAGCCAATGAAGATTGTAAACGTTCAAGAAGGGTACTACAGTTCTATCTCTTCCAACTATATGTTTGCCATCTGAGTCATATTTACTTTGATTTATCACGGGAACCAAGACTTTATCATCAAAGTTAGGTATCCTGTTGGTGTCTACACAAAAAAATGTTCCCATTCTGGAAAAGATCAGTATTGATATGTGTGGCAAAAAAGTAGTTCGCTCTTCTCATTGAACGTGTTGTACAACCTCTTACATCCGATATTGGGAAAACGCCGCATCCACACTGTTGCGATTAACAGCTGAGGATAATTGTAGCACTATCGATCAAATTTCTCAGGACTTGTTAACTTTTTTGAATTGTAATGTGCCATTGTATAGAACTGCTACTAGCCGATGTTGTTTTACAATACTAGTGTACTTAAACAACTACCTCTCACTTCAAACGTCACCAAAATACTCATTTATACTGTAATGGTAGTCCTGTTTCAGGCTTGAGCACTGAGTATGGTACAAATCAATGTATTTTGCTTTTTGTCTTTTTTTGATGTCAGGATTACAATAGGAGGCTACCCTTCCCTTTGTCTCTAAACAGTTTTGTTGTTATTGTCAATACTAAATAGAGGCCTTATAGCTCTGCTTAAGCATAAGGAGTGTCGGCATCAATACTGGGCTCTTCATTTTCATGTGCCATTGCCAATGCTTTCTGCTTAAGCATAAGGAGTGTCGGCATCAATACTGGGCTCTTCATTTTCATGTGCCATTGCCAATGCTTGTTCATTTCCATTCTTCTTAGCAAGTTAGATAGTACAGAAGTAAAACCTTGTATACACACTATCAGCAGTGTGCTATATGTTACTTCCAGCGAACAGTAGAATACTTCTTGAGCATGTTTTGCGTAAGCTCTGTAGGCTTGTTAAGATGAGAAATCGGTGGTATAATGTAAATAAAAACTCGAAAACTGCGTGAACTCAGCATGCAAGGATAGTTTATTTAGCCCAAAGACACCTTATTTTTGGGTGTAAAAAAGGAAACGTTGACAACAGTCACGTGTACACGATAGCGGTCGCAAGGTGTTTATTCGCACCTGTTGGGTAAGCCCCAAGCGAAGTCAGACATTCCTATACACCAGGTTCATATGCACGAAAAGCGGAGTAGCAACACAGACAAAGAGAAAAACAAGATGAGGTGTTCATGAGGCTTGATGTGAATAATTACAATAACTGTTCGTAAAACGAACCTGGTGACTTCGCTTAAACACAGACATCTGGATTATGCCATAGTAGTTGCTTTCGATCTCCTTTCGTGTATAGATGGTCAAAGATATTGCTCCACAACTCAGTTGTAACGAATGGTATCTATTTCGGTTGTATTGGGCACTTTGCCACTGACATGTACGAATAGTGTTAGCAATACCGCCAGCAAGAAGTTAATAAATTCAAAGGAAAAGTCTATTTGAAAACTGATAAATCTCAAAGATTTCCAGCTGCCAATAAAGAACTAATAAGCGCACATTGTATAGTATATGTATGTTGTTGCAACTGATTTTTAAAAAACCAAATACAACATCCCAACAATATATATAGTCAAAGTAAACACAAGTAATTTGGTTTTTTTGTACTGTAGCGTTCATTAGCTGACAGTTCCAATATGTTTTACACGAGATCAAAAGTGCTAGTATAGTTTTACTGTTACTGAGGCATTGTTGAGTGCAGCTAAACCTTCGTGAGTCACATTTGCAGAACCTGTAAGATCAATAAAATCAGCAAGTAACTCCTTGATACCCTCATCTGTTACTGATGTATGAGCAAGATTAATCGAATAAACACCCTTCAACTCTTTAATACCTTCATCTGTAACTGATGTTCTTTCAAGCTCAATAGTATGAACACCCTTCAACTTCTTGATCCCTTCATCTGTAATATGCTCACAATTATTAAGGCTAATTCTGTGAACGCCTACAAGTGATTTGAGCCATTCATCTGTTACTGAAGTGGAATCAAGTGTAATGTCATAAATATCTTTAAGTGACTTGACGCCTTCATGTGTTACATACTTACAACCGGCAAGATTAATTGTGTGAACACCTTTGAGTGATTTGATAGCTTCATCTGTAACATTAAGAGAGGCAAGGCCAATTGTGTGTACGCCTACCAAAGCCTTTATGCCTTCATCCGTAACTGATGTTCCTTGAAGGTCAATAGTATGAACGCCCTTCAACTCCTTGATGGCTTCATCTGTAACATACACACAATAATGAAGATTAATTGAATGAACACCTTTGAGAGCCTTGACGCCTTCATCTGAAACTTTAGTTTCATCTAGGTTGATGGTATGAACGCCTTTCAATGCCTTTATGCCTTCATTTGTAACTTCCGTTCCTTTTAGCTCAATAGTATGAACACCCTTCAACTCCTTAATCCCTTCATCTGAAATATACTCACAATCATTAAGGTTAATTCTATGTACACCTACCAATGCCTTTATATCGTCATCTGTAACTTGAGTGTTGGCAAGGTTAATATCATATACTCCTTGCAATTCCTTTATACCGTAATAAATATCTGTGTTACTAAGGTTGATTGTATGGACACCTTTCAGTGCCTTCACACCTTCATCTGTTACTGAATTACATTCACTAAGATCAATCGTATGAACTCCTCTAAGGTCTTCAAGATCATAATCTGATATACTACTCTGATGTGCAGTAATGTGTTTGCAACCATTTAGTAATGAATATAAAGTGTTCTTTCCAGCTAGGTACATATAGAAGGAAATTAAAGAGTTGTTCATGATACCCTTGTACTCTCTAATCTTTAAAATATCTGAGATTGTCGAGAGACACACTTTTCCGTATCCAACAATGTGGTGAATGATATCAGCCATCAAATGACATGATTGGGCGGCAGAATACCTTGCTTTTACTTCTGTATGATGTAGAATATTCGTGATAACCTCTGGTGGAAAGTCCATTATGCTTAGTTCTATGTTTTTCGATGTCAATTGTGTACTACCGGTTATTGTTAGCCCAAAATATAGGCACAAAAAATAGAAGTTTAGTCGGGGAAAAAAAAAAAGACACTTACTTTTGTAGCAGCTGTTTTTGATTTTGCAGGTGGCGTTTGTTCGCTTGTTTTGAAAATGTATGCGTTTGTTTCAACAGGATATCATCTAGTTGTTTTATAATGCTCTTATTTGTCATATTTAGCATTGTTTCAAGTTGTTTTGTAAATAGTTCGCTTTGCTCCGCCATAACCTGTTTGAATTCTTCCGGATGGTTACTACGGTAATGATTGAATGCTTGATCAATTGAAATACCGGAGAAGTTCATAATTTGCAAGTTCTGAATGAGATTATGATCGTTAAGTTGTAGCGATTAAGCGAACTCAGAAGTTATGTCAATTTTTTAGTATTCACGTGCAATACAAGCACAAACAGTTTCGTCCTGAAGAGTCCACCTTTTTATTATTTTATGCGGTACACATTTTGTATTTTTTAGTTGTAGCATGCATTAGGTGCTTGGCTAAAAGACAGGTTAGTTAATTTGTTACAAAACTATTTTGTATCTGCTTCAAAAACATGCTCGTACCTTCTCTCTGTGAAGCTGTTGTTGAATCATTGCCAATTTGGTCAGGAAGAGGGCATAATGGGTCAACGTCTTCAGGAATTTTAAATACAATATCTGATCTATGTAAGACAAGAGCGGTAAGTACAACACGTGTTACTGTTTACAAAAAAAATCCAACACATAAAAGTCTTGGAATTGGCGTTTGTACCTATAATACATGATTGTTGCTTTCAGACTATCTAAGTCATGAGTATCCCACCAATAGGGAATAGGGACAATTGTTATACCTGAAGTAGACATTAAGAATAGGGCAAGCAAACAAAGGAATGAGGTGCCGCAACAATAAAAACGAGATTTAGGTTTCTTTGGATTCCTAACATACCGTTCTCTTCACAAATACGAGATTTTTCAGTGTCTCTAGCCTCTTGAACATGTGTATATCCAAACGCGGAGACATCATAGAAATGGTGTTCGCCCTGATACTCAAAACCCAAGTTCAAATCAGGAACAAAAATATCCAAAGCAATAGATAGATTTCTCTGTAAATCAGGCTTGTACTCTTCAAAAACAGCCATACCAGGGAATATGGCTCTAATCGACCGAAAAAGTATCCTAGGCATCAAATTAGACAAGTGAAAGATCAAGAAAATAAAGAGAAGAGAAATATCGAATGTACCCTTGTTGTGCCTTAATTTCGACTTTTTCGGTGTCTTCTGATTTTCCAAGCTCGGTATAAGCCAAAAATACAGCCTTAGGCCAGTAAAATGATAGACCTTTACCACCTACTAATACAAGCTGTTTTACTGATACATTAAGCCAATCCTTGGGTGTCTTTATCAACAGCTTTGGAGCGACACTTTCCAAAAATTTACGGATATTCTTTGGTTGCTTCCAAAATCTAAGTGGGAGGTTTGCTGTGCAGGTAGGATTAGAGAATTGAATGAATATATTTCCAGTAATATTATTACTTACTGAACTTGTGAATATCCCAATCAAACGTTGGATAGACATCATATAAGATTTCTTTCAGAGAAAAATTATAGTAACTATTTTTAGCGATTAATTTAATCCAACAGTACAGCGCTAAAAATAAATCTGCATTTAAATTGTTTTGTTCTAGTGATTAAAAAATAACTAAGGTATAACCTTACGCGTTCTAATTACCAAAATATGTAATGAAAAGATAAAAGTGACAATACCGTTCAAACCTTCTTTTTTTTTTTGAAAATGAGTGAAAGGGTTTGTTGTTGGGTTAGTCAGTACCTTAAAATATTTGCACCACCAACACGGATGATATCATCATTTGTTATCGCATACCAATCCGTTATTTCTTCGATATTAAGCGAGTCTTCAAGCTATATAAACGCTAGTTAGTTTTTTTAAGAATAAAATGGGAATAACAAAAACTCACGTGTCTAATTAGTCTCCTTACGTTTGATAACTTATTCCAATGTCCTCTAGGAACACAATCTAACAAATTTAGGCAATGTAAAAGATAAAAAAACAGAACAGCGGGCAGAAACAAAAAATTGAGAAGGTTCTTGTTTTCATCTTTGACATCAGCTACCAGCGACAAATGTCAATGGAGCTCAATGTAATAATACAAAATTACAATTACAGGTGGTTTAAACTGCATTTTAGTACCACCATAGGTTGATGGCAAGATGTCAACAACAGAAAACTTGCGACAATTTTAATCCAAGTATTCGACGTACGAAATTTCCAAGGAACCCATTTGTGCATTGGAAACTGGAACGACACAAAGTTGTACACTGAGTTATCGTAATGATGAATAAACCCACTTCCACCTTGCTCGATTATCATGTTTGCAGTGACACGATACCAATCGTCCATGTCTACTATGTCTAATTTTTTTTCCAAAAACGAAACAAACTCGTCTCTGTTTTGTTTATCTTTCCAATGCTTTTGAGGTGTATGGTCTATACACAAGGTTGATAAAAAAAGGTTCTATGGGCTATTATAAAATCGTACTGAAACGCCAAGGGAACCATTTCGTATCTGGGTACACGTATTGCACCATTTTATAAACAGAACCACAATATCTACAAACAACGTTTAGAAAAAACAAAAAATGTTGTAGTGCTCGTTTAAAATATCACGTGACAATTCACAAATAGATCAAATATACAAAAAATAAAGTAACAAAGCTAGGTGAGGGTTTAGACATACGCAGTTGCAAAGAATTGGCCTGCAAAATCGTCACAATTTGAGATATCTTTAAGGTGAACAGAGTACCAATCTTCTAACTTTTTGATACCTAGTTTTTCCTCAACCTGTACATGGTCAGACTATGTCAATCATGCGTTTATATATATTCCCAATTACTCACTGACTTAATCCATGTTTTCTGCTTAGAAACTGATGCCCAGAAGTTTCGTGGAACACGTCCTTTATGAATAGTAAAAAAAGTTGAAAAAAAAAATGGATTGGTAAAAAAGGCTCACCCATTCTCCATGGCTGCCATGAGTGTTTCGGAAATTGATCACGAAGCATATTATACATTGTAAAATTATAGTTTCTAGAACCAACATTAAAGAATTTGCGTGTAGCAAGCAAAAAACAAAGGTAAGTACTGCATAAACGAATATCCACCATGATTTACAATATCTTCATTTGTTACGTTATGCCAATCATCTAGCTTCTCAATATCAAGTTCTTTGGTTATCTAAGCATGTTAGTCATCGATTTAAGAAAATCAGAGCAGAGTATGGGTGACAGTACATCAGGGAAGAAAATACTATTGAACGACTTGTTGATGCAACACTTTTTTTTTTTTGCACGTGTTTGTCACCGAATTACTTCGTTTTCATGCAAACGTACATAGGATATAAACATCTTATGATTCTCTTTAGAATCCCAGTATCCAGGCTCAGCATGTTCTATAATAAAATTAGACTGAGAGCGATTTCGTTGACATTCAAACAAAAAACTTCAAAAGAGGTTAAAGCGTACTAAAAAAAAAAGGAAACCACTCTTCCTCTGGGTAGAATCGTTCAAGTACTGTTGTCAAACAATAGTTAAACTCCCTATACGTTGTGTCAATAGTTATTTCAAGAATAGTATAATGGTACAAAGGTGTGAACTTAATAAACTTTTTTGTTGTAGAAAATTTTGAGCGTATCAAAAAAACATTGCTGACACTTACTGAAGGAACTTCTTTCCACCAATCTTTATTACATCTTGCCAACGGACGTTGTACCAGTCTTTTACAGTCTCAACTGATAGAATCGCTTCAATCTGTATTGTGTAAATTTAATAAGTGGTTGTATACAACGTTTGATGGGTTTTTTTGCGTTTTTGCGCATTTTAGGGCGTTTTTACGCGGTATTGTGCGTTTTTGGCCAATTTAACGAATTTGAGGCTTGCTTACGTCAATAATGAAGTGTAATTGATTGTCTTTGCTTTTCCAATACTCTGCCGGCAAGTTAACCAGTTTTGCTGAGTCAACATGTCCTATCTTTCTGGCTGTGCGTTTAGACGCTGAGATATACTTCTTGCGATACTTGGCTGACCGCGCTAACACACTGGCACGCGATGACATTCAGAATCAAAAGCGTTACCCCAATACATCAGTAACAGCGACGAGAGACGCTCAGAATAACACCCACATAATTGTACTACAATTTAAAGCGATTTGCTTTAAGTCACTTTGATTGCATCCTGAAAAAAAATCATGCAATTCGGACCATGTAAAACCTTGAGCCATAATATTATCTAAACAATAACAGTGGAACGTGAAATAAACTCGAGGAGTTGCTTTCAATGACTTTTTTTGGTTTTTACCATATTTTGCTACCTATTTCCTCAAGACTTCAAACAATTGCACGAAACACGTGACTACGTATTATTTGTAGTTTTCTGGAACCTCCGTGTAGTACACGTTTTGAAAATTCACGTGCTGGAGATAATTACATACGTTTCATACAACTACAAGCTTCACACCTCTTCTCTTGATGTCTTACTCAAATATTCTCTTCTTCTCCGCTGCAGCACTTATTACATTAGCCTTGTGTTATGAGAATAAAGATGCGTGTGATACAGTACTAGACTGGCCTCAAGGCGACTACGAATATGTGTACGCATTACTTGTTTGTGCTAAGACTAAACTAACATTTAGGCTCTCTTCTAACTACTCTTCGGATGCATGCTGTCAAGAGAGACATTGTGATGAACAACATAGCTTCTGGTACGTTTTGTACAGTGCTAGAGAAGAACTAAAAAAGATTCTAGGCTCCCAGGAATAAGCCGCTACCTTGTGTTCTCAAACCCTCCTTATGCTCCTGAACCTACACTTTCATTAGAAAGTGAAGGTGGTAAACGCTCAGCTCAATTAACTGGAAGGATTGTGAGGTAAAACAAACCAAACTAGAATTCTTCTTTTTTTCTCGTGATATTCATGTTTTTTTCACGCTTTTCATTTTTTGGTTCTAACGTTGTGATGTAGTTTGTTCGATACTGATATTGTCTTCGATGTCGATATTACCTTCAACGATATTGGTGATTGTAGTGATCTAAATAGCCCATACTCCGTGGTCAAACAGCTTCGCAATGAATGTAAGTTAAAGCACTTCTGCCTTTGCTTTTTTTTCCTCTCATTTTTTACCTCCCTTTAGGCTACGATAATGACCTTACTCCGCAAGTCAATTCTGATTGTACGTGTAGAAGTTTTATAGCCACAATACAGTAAATAGTTTAAACAGGTATTTAGGTTGGTTATGTTCTTGTGATTTCAGTGGCACGTGTTTTTTTCAGCGAAGTCGATTTGCTTTTTCTCACTTGATTTCTTTACAGGTACACTTACAGCAATCAGACCTCACGGAAGATCGGCTACTGATAATCCTTGGTATCCTGCCATTATAGACATTGTCCAAGCCCCTGATAAATGTGCACAGGTACGCTACCCTTGTAAAAACGCAGCTGGGATAAATAGCAGCTCAAAAAACTGCCAAGTGGGAATCTGACAAAATTTTTTTTAGTTCGGATTTGGAGCAAGCGGTAAAAGTAGAGCGTTGTCTATGGGCACATGGTAAGTTTAACGTGTTAAAAAGCATTTCAAAAAAGAAAGAAAGAAAGTTTGTGCTTTCTTATTAATTTCTTAATAGGGTTAACTGGAGAGTTACACAAGCACCTTTTGATGATACTCTCCCAGTCCGAGGAAACGGAGATATTAATACCGACTTTTGGCGCCACTTTAAACCAACACCTCCACCAACAGGTAGACAAACTTGTATTTTTTTTGAGTCCTTTTTGGTTTCTTAACAGTTTTCCATAGATCCACCAACATGTGCTCCTGCAACTATTGAGCCTACGCCTTCACCCGGACCAGGAAGAGTTTGTATTACTCCTGTAATAGACTATCAAAAGGGCACTTGCTCGTACGTTCCTTTGGACAGTGAAAATTGACAAGTCCTTTGTTCGTTTGAAAAAAAACTCTTGTCTTACAAATAGGATTGCGCTCGTATTTCTTAAATTTCGCCATAGGTGTATGACTTTCGAATGCCAAAAGATAGAAGGTACACGTGATTATCAGTGTGAATCAAGGTAAGTTTTCTTGTTTCTTTACAATGAACAAAGAGTTTGACGTTTGCTTTTAGCGCATGGTACTGTGTTTTTTTCAGAAGAAGACCTAAAGTTTTACATGTATCGTACAGAGGTGTAAGCTGTACATGTGAGTTATAAGAATTAATCACAGAAAGCTCTCTAAATGATTAAAAGCCTTAAATAAAATTCACATACTTTTATAACTACACCTCTTTTGAACTCTGCTTCGCTTGCACTATTACAAAAAAACTTTATTCCACAGATTACCTTGTTTTAACTTGTGTGTCCTGGAAGGCAGCTCCAATTGTTAAAAAAATTAAGGACACTTAAAAGAACAGTAGTACGATACTCGTAAAGAGTATCTCACTTGATGGTAAACTAATGGAGCAGCAAACTTTCACTCAACTTTGTCGAACTTTGTTTTTAAGCGTATGATACTAGTTTGGACTCTGACCCATGGTTTTTATGCTACAATTTTTTAGACGTGGGTGGAAATTCCTCCGCCATCTTCTCTTGAAACGAATATTAGAATATTTACCATACATATATGTTGTATTACTTACTATAAACAGGTAATAATGTATCGAGCCTGGGCAGAATTGTCTAAATAAACAATCAGAAAAACTATCCAGAAAAAAAAGAGAAAAGTGTAAGTTTCCATATTGCACCTCGAACACGACAGCCATTGTCTCACAATCCTTCTTTATAATAGCAATGTAATATACAATATTAAATAGACGTATACCTTGTATTAATTAGCAAACTCAATTGCATAGAAGGATACTTTGTCTAAATCAAAAAATAGTATTCTTTTCAAAATACAAGAAAAGTTTGTAGGTGTGCCAAAAAACAGCCAAATGAAACAGCAATTCAGGTTCCGATACTCCAATGAGTGTTGATGACTGTAACGTAACAAACTTAATTAATTGAAGCAAAAAACAAAATACTGCCAAAAAAAAAACATGACACGTGACATGTCTAAATCAAAAATACTACTAAGATGTTTGGATAATTAATTCGCTAGTGTTGGTAGTCAATAAGTACCTTCGTTTAAAATAACGGCTGAAATTTCATTTTTTGGCACAAACGTTGATGTCTTGCTTAAAATCGTTTTTGATTGTATATACACCCCAACAGCAGTGGCAATAGTTACTGACTCTTAACGATAGCGTCAATAAATCAATTATAAAGAATAAATGAATAAAGTAGCCATTGATACGTTGACATAGCTAACAGTGATAAAAAGAGCGCATTCCGTACCTTCGTAGACTGTACTCAGTTTACAATAGAATAAAATCGCTAAAAGACAAAAAAATACCATCTGGACGTATAGGGAGAGCGATATCTAGCGTAATTAGAATGTTTGGACGCGTTTTTTGTTTTTGTACCACGTAAGCAAGCATGCATAGTAACAAGACAACAATATCTACCTCTGTAAGCCATTCCAAAGGTTTTTTAACTGTAAATACACTCAACAGCGAATTTGGTGTATCTCTTGTCAGAATACATTCGCTAGCCATACTATTGCTGAAAACGCGATATAAATGAACTGAATCGCACCACAGTAGCTCTATACCCAGTTGACTAGTCAAAACAATTAAAATACCATCTTTCTCTTCACAACTTTCTTGGCATATTCTAGGCTCACTTGTAATTGTTCAAAATAGCAGTGCAATCACGTGAAGCCGCGGATTTCTAGACCAATATTTTAATTCAGGCTAGCCAAAAGTCAGAATCTAAAAAAAGGTGCAATTAATCCACTTTTACCGTCTCAGCCGACTAAATTACAAGTATCTTTATTGCTCAAACATACAGCCAGAAGCTGTTTTTCTTTGCTTTTTCTATGAATGCGTACTCAACAGCACGTGCTCAACATTAGAGTTTTTAGGATGGGACAATAAAAATAAACAGCAATAAGTTCACAAAGAGTAAACAGAATAAAAAACCAAGTGAGATAAATGCAATAAATGTGTCCTCTCGTTTATTACACAAAGTTGAGCTTGAAGATAGAACCTGAACTATTAACAACATAAAGTTGAAATGGGTATCCACAAGTTACTTTTCTCAAAAGGCTTACACCAGAAATAAACTGGTAAACATCTTTACCTGGAGCCTTCCTCCATAGACGTCCAGCTGTGTCAACGTAGTAAACACCATGCACACAAACAGCATGTGACAAAGCACTGAAACTAGCATTTGGATCTAGAACCCAACCAGTTCCCATGCGATTTGTAATTGTTGTTCCTTGACGCATCATGAGCCTTCTACCCCGGTTTATGGCGTATACATGTCCTTCTGGGGTACAAGATACCTCGAACATTGTAGTTCCTGGTACCTAAAGTGTATTAGATTACTACATTCAGTAGTTGGTAGAGAAGAGAAGAGTCACAATTTCGCGAAACACATAGTACCTTGACCCATTTTTGGATAGAGTTACGATACATCACAACGCCTGTTGACTGCGTTGCCCATACTGTATTGAAAGCACAAGCAGATAGATGAACTACATTAGTCATACCTTGAAACAGCCACTTTGTGCCTTGAGGTGCAAAAGCCTAAAAGAAGTAAAAAAAAATGTCAACCCAAAAAAAAAAAAAAAGCAAGAACTGAATTCTGGACGTACAGTAATACCAGTACGTTGCGCGACAAAACCAGTTGTCGTAAGAGCAAGAACAAGCCCAGTAGGTGAGGAAGAAACCAGTTTCATACCAGCACCGACACTTCTCCATGAGCTATCTGTTCGAACGTAGATGTTATTTCCCTTATTTGTTCCCCATAGAAATCTTCCAGCTGACAGAGTAAGGAGTGTACCGTCCATTTTAACGACCGAAAACCTTTGTACAGGTGGAGGTGCAACATTCTTTCTGTATGTATCTCCAATACCAAAACCTTCAACTAGGTTGCACTCTTCCATGTAATGAAGGTTGCAAATAGCATTTGCGTATGATTTGTAGAAACGACATCTTTGGTCTTTTCTGCAAAGTTCTTGACATTCAGGCTGTGTTACAACCTTTTGAGGCGGAAATACGCATTCTCCATTACCTCCTGTCCATCTACAGCCTTTCATAGTCGCAGAAGGAAAGTAACCAGTGCAATACTTGAATTTGCCATCGTACATGGACTTACGACATCCTGCGCATGCTCGCAGTGATTGCGACGTCATTATAGAGAATGTTTGTGTGTACACAACGCCAAGAAGGGCTATTAGCGCAATAGCTAGTAACCTCATAACGTTGGGCTTTAGTTTGAGTTGATTACAACGAATTATGACTAAAAAAAGAAGTTCACGAGAACTTTGTAAAGTGCTTCAAAACACTTCAAACAGCGCCAACACAATGCACTAATGACGTGAATACTTGATCAAGTAGTTTTCTTCTTTGTCGGGTACAACAAAACGCCGGAGATGTTTGGAAAACGATAACTTTGACGAAAAACAATGCAATCGGCGTGAAATAGTATCTTAGGCTCCTAACGACGCGAAAGAATATGCAGGTACCTTGTGAAGTGACTACAGAAGGGAAAAAAAAATGGCCAGTGAATAAAGCATTGCGATGTCTTAAAGCGATCCAACATATGTGTCATAACGATGTAGAATATGTTGAAGTGATTTGCAATGGTTTTTTGGAAGATCATGTGAAAAATGCAATGTGTCAACTGTCATTGAAGCCAATCAAAAAATTCGAAAAAAAATGTATTGGTTTTGGTTTGTTTATCTTACTTACGTACTCAGAAAGAGTTGTAAATCAATTTTGTATTAATAATTATACAATAGCTGATGTAGGTATAACATTGATACCACAAGTACCCTTACCTAGAAAAATACAAATCAATTCTCGTTCAATTTCTTTTTTTTTTTTTTCCGTTAAAGAAATGTACCTCGTTTGAGTTTAAAGAAACCGTTGTCGTTAGCCCATTTTTTGCCCCAAGAATTCTTAACCTTTTGAAATAAACAGTTACCTTAATACAGTCTAGTATCTAACGTACAATCCAGTATGGATCACTTCCATCTTGACCATATCCAACCAATAATACCGCGTGATTTAAGTCGGTGTTATCACAAGTCCATGGATCGTAAATACCATATGAGTGGCTTTGAAGAGAAGGAAATCCATCAGCATCCATTAAAACAGATATTGGTCCTATACAAGAGGTAAACTGATAGAATTACACAACATAACAATAAGGTAGAACATGAGAAATTGGAACTAAAAGAAATTCCAATAAGTTGCTCTAGGCAGTTTTGATCTTAGGTTACTTACCATTGGTATAAAGCGCAGCCTTTAATTCGTCTTCATCAGAAGAGAACAACTTCCAATCGGAAATGGTAGCATCGAATTTATCACCTTTCTTGGCCTTGCAAGGATACTTTGTGCTGTTGCAGTACAATGGACCTACCTCATTATTAACACGTAGAGAATAAACGTTTATTGCAAGTACCTGGTCCACAGAATGTTTTATTCCATCCTGGAGCATTACAAGGATAGCATGTACCTTTTAGACTCATTAGACGGTGATTTTCAGCTGTTTGAGGATTGTACCTGTTCCTACACAGTAAGGATATTGTTCCTCAGTTACAAGTCCGCCAACGTTGATAATATACTCATAAGCGCGACAAGGCCACCCTAGGTAACACGTGAGTGCCAGCTTAACAAAGAAGAAAAAAGTCGGAGAAATACCTCCAAAAACACCGCAATCAAATGGATCACAATCAACCAATTGTTCTGTGTATCGAATTAGTTGTTTAAACGTAAAAGTAACATTCCACACAGCTGCGCAGTTTTCTTACCTTCAGACAAAGATATGAGTTCTTTGTGCTTCAAAAACCATTGGCCTATACGCGCGGTAAGCGATAGACATGCTTCAAACGTAAGTATTCGCTTTGTTGTATTTACCTTCAATGTTACCAACTGTACCAAAAGCCCAGCATGTACCAGCGGTACCTTGATCTTTAGCCGGCGTTACAGCTCCTTTTGTATCGTTTTAGTTCGTTGGCGTTTCAACGTTTATTGTATGTACCGTGGTCTCTCCAGTCGAATGAATCAGGGACATCTTGGACCGAAGTGGTTTCGCGTTGTTTACCAATAAAAATATCGCTGTCTGTGCTTTCCACAGCGTCAGAGGATCCTGGGTGACCCAAACATGGTAATTTTACGCCTGAAAAGCCAGGAAGAAGCATTTTACTTCTAAACTCCTCGCGTGTCATATCAGCAAATTTGTTGATGCCAGGTACACCATTTAGACCTCGTTCTTTGCTCTCTTTTTTCCATTGTTCAATTTGGAAAACGTTTTGCTTGAATATCTCGTAACGCTCTGCCGTTATAGCTGCATTTTCATAAACCTTGTTGTACTGTATCGTAAATTGCGTAAACTTCTCGTGTAGTTCAGATTCGGAATACGCTGCATTAATTACAGCCAAACACGCTACTAGCGTGAGGAAGATACCTGTATGCATTGTACGAAGTGTTTCACAACAATTATTGGATTTGCTGGCAAAAAGCGTTTCTGCCCAAATTCTGTAGTTTGCGATGTGCTAAATAGACAGAATACACCTTCAATGACTAGTTTAGATAGCATTGCCCCTAATGGTGTTACTATTTACAATGTTTCTAATGGCATGTCCATACCTGATTGGTTGAGTAAAAATGCGCGTAAGGCAAAGAAAAGGAAACTAGCAGCAAGTACGTTTACGCCTATTCTGAATTTGAGAATTTTTGCGTACTATGCATTGTTTATATTAAAAAATACAACTAGGCAGCGTAAGAGGCAATAATATAGACCTGGTTCAAGATTTACAGTTTCCTACGTTTGTTTCAAAAGTGAAGGTGTCTAAAGACGGCAAACATATAATAGCTACAGGTGAGAGCACGAATTACGCAATTTAAACAACGTTTAGAAGTTCCATAAGTTTTTAAATTAAAAACTAATTCAAAAAACCTGTAGGTGGATACCCGCCTGTACTCAAGTGTTTTGACGTTGAAGAACTGTCAGAGAAATTTAATAGAGTCTTACACGCCGAAGCAATTCAATTTCAGGTAACTTAAAAACACTTGCATGGTGCCACAGACACTCCAGTATCTTCTAAAACGCTATTTAGATTCTTTCTGACGATTTTTCAAAACTTGTATTTTTACGTGAAGACAGATTTATTGAGTTTCATGCTAAGTTCGGTTCTTATTACGCAACGCGTGTACCAAAGGTACAATGACAACGAGAAAATGCAAAGTTTTTTTTTGGTTCAAGAATCTGACTTTGTTTTCAGTGTGGACGAGATTTGGCTTATCACTATTCTACTTGTGATGTACTAGTTGGTGGACAAGGTAATTCTGTATGGAGGCTTAATCTTGATATTGGACGTTTCATGAAGCCATTTGAAACGAACCTACCTGGTGTCAACGTACGATATTTTTGCTTGAAGTTTTTTTTTTTATTCAAAAAAAACCCAACACAAAAGGCAACCGCTTGTTCTCTTTTCTCTAATTTTCAACTTTAGTGTATTGGTATTAGTCCTACGTACTCTTTATTTGCTTTTGCTGGTGAAGAAGGTTTATTAGAGTGCTGGGATCCACGTGATAAGCGTGCTGTTTCAACACTTCCTGTTGGAAATGATATTTATCAAATGGTTGCTGATGAGTAAGAACATTTTAAAACCCCGTCTGTACCTCTTCAATCCTAATGTTTGTTCAATTGTAGTCTTCTTGAAGATGTTCCAGAGGTTACATCATTGAGATTCTCTGATAATGGACTCACATTAGCTCTTGGTAGCGAAAGTGGTCAAATTGTAAAATATGATATCAGATCTCGGTAAATTTATAAGCAAAACTTTGTTATTTTTTTTAACATTATGTAGAAAACCTATGGGCTTAAAAGATCATAATTATGATACACCAATAACAGATATAAGATTTCATACTAAAACAGGAAATATTGTATCCACCTGTAGGCGATGGTACGCGTAGTTTTTGAGCATTCTGTATTTTTTTCCTTCTTATTAGTTGTTGGTCTTAATCATTGTGTAGTGTTAAGATATGGGATGCTGAAACACTTGAAACTTTTGCTACAATAGAAGGTGGTATGCACAACATGAATGATTCATTTATGATCGAAGACACTGGTAAGTAAAAAAGAAATTCAAAAAAATGAACAAATCAAGAACTCTTTGATTTTGACATTTTCCTTCAGGATTACTTCTTGTTGCACTTGAGCAACCTAAACTGGAAGCATATTATATTCCTTCTATGGGACCAGCACCAGAATGGTGCTCATTTTTAGATAAATTAACTGTACGTCATGAACACCTCATAGAAAACATCTGAAGAGTTTTTTTTCTTACTATTTTTTTCTACAGGAAGAACTTGACAAGGCTAAGGAGCCTCAAATATACACAGATTATAAGTTCTTGAGTATGGATGATATCAATAGACTAGGCATTCAAAAACTCATTGGAACACCTTACTTACGCGCACACATTCACGGCTTTTTCATAAACAGCAGTTTGTACAATAGGGTAAGCCTAAAAACAGTTGTTTCTTATTCTGATATTTTTTTTTCTTCTTAGTTGCGTCGTATATCTAAACAACAGGCGAAATCAAGTGAGCTTGAAGATAGACTAAATAAAAAACTACAAGAGAAAAGAGAGTCTCGTCTTATCGATCAAAAACGGTTACAACAGTTATCTAAACCTGCTACTCTCTCAGGAACTGTGCCAACAAGATTGGTATACCCTTTTCAGGAAAAATAATATTGTGAGCGCTAACTCTTTGTTTAGTCGAAGGATATCAAGCAAGATCCAAGATTTGGTAAGCTTAGTGATGCAGCTTTCAAACTTGATCCTCATGAAACAGATCTTGCTGAGTTGGACGCTGAGGTGAGGTTTTCTTTTAATTTTTTTATTTCGTTTGGCTTACCTTTTTTCTTTTCAGTTCGACTTGGATAATTATGAAGGAGAGGATGTTGCTGAGCTTGGTGTTTCTGATGATAGTGAATTATCTGATTCATCAGAAGAGGATAGCTTTGTTGAGGATGTTAATAAACCAGATTACTACAGTTCAGATGAAGACAACAAAACAGAGTTTGAACAACAACTTGATAAACAATGTACGTTTGCAATAAGTCGGCTGTTAAACCTTTTCTTACTCCCTATCTAGTCAAAGACCAACAAGATGCAGAAGAAAGACGTGCTCTTGGTATGGAGCAAGGAATCCGCACAAAGCGTAGTTCTAAGCGCTCTAGACTTCACTTCTTTGACGCTGAGGTACAGCTCAACCTTTGCTTTGTTCTGTTTCTCTATTTGTCATAGCCAAGTACATTAACGAGATTTTATAGGATATGGACAACCCAATGCCTACACGTGAAGAACTTGAGGAGAATGAGGCGTCAAGCGTAAACAAAGTAGACATGAACAAGGTCACTTTCAACCAACGTGTTGAAAAATTAAAGAAAGGAAGAAAGTTCGGAGAAAAGAAGGTTTTACCAACTGGAAGTGTTATGTTCACTCTTCCTACAACTATGGAGGTACGACATATTATTTTAAAACAACGCAAGAATCCTTTCATTTTTCGTTTTCGTATTTTATTGAAAAATCAAGAATTATGTTATTTCTCGAGTATTGCTGCTTTTTATGAAACAAAATAACGTGAGTGATGATTATAACACTGTATGGCGTCCATAAACGTTAAGCAGCTTGTCTTTTACGGGCGTATTTTTGTTCGGAAAAGTTGAGAAAATTATCAGAAAGAAAACCACAATTTTTATTTTCGTTTGTTTTGTTCAATTCAAAAACAAGTAGTCTTTCCTTGAGTTACCAGGATGCAATTTAAAGAGTTAGTGCTTCCTCCTTTTAATAATGTAACGGTTAACATACTTCACTGTCAATGAATTTCTCCCGGTTCGATTCCGGGTTAAAAAAACAACTTGCGCAGCTCGCTACCATCCTTTTTTTTTCAATGCAAGAATTCTGTTTTGTTTCTTTACATAAACACGTGTTTATTTGACACAAATATTCTGTAGTTGATAGGATTTTGTTCACACAAAATTAGTGAACATTATTTTTTTTTTTCTTCGTTTAGTCTTTGTTTTAAGTTTTATCATTGATAGCGAACCTTGCTTATATATTGTAATTTTTAAACTCACTACAATTCTTAGGACAAGTTAAAACAAAAGTACAAGGATGAGACACGTGGAAGGAAGCGGAAAAACAGACGTTGAGTTCCAAAACAGAGAAAAACAAAATTCATTCGAAATAATTTCAAAAAAAAGAAAATAAACGTTTTTGCGAACACACTTTGAGCTCTTTGCATAAGATGATGTCTAGTTAGTTCTAACTCTGAAGTTAGTTACATAAGGTGCTCTATCTCTAAATACAACTTTTAATAAGAAAAAACAGTGCATAAATATCAAAAACTCTGAAAGAGCCGGTAAAGCACCAATCACTACTTTTTGAGTCTTTGAATTAATCCTTCACCATTGTATTGTTGTAAATACAGTATTCTTGTTTGCTGAACCTCTCGCGTCACCAACTGCGATAAACACTGGAAACTGTCGACTTTTCGCTGTAAAATTCCTTCTGATCGACAAGTACAGTGTCAGTTTTGGTCAAAACACGTGGACGTCAATTAATGACAAGTATGCCTTAAGTATTATTGGCTTTCCACCACTGCCGCTAGCGTACAACTAATGATAGTGTTGTACAAACCTGCTTGGTGGTGGCAGAATAACATCAACTGTACCAACGTTTTGATTGTGCCAAAAAAAGACTGTTACCCTTACTTAAACAAATGTTCACAAACAGAACGTAAAATACAAAAATGGCATCTAGTAATCAGTACGACTCCGTTTGTAGTATTAGAGCTCCAAACTAAAGCTATTGTTAGTAATATGGATGAAAGTGCAGAAAAGGGCGATACAACGCTCGGAAACGATAGCCAGATGCTCTTGAACCTACCAACGGAAATTCTAGCTTCAATTTTAGAAAAAACAGACACAATGCGCTTTATCATCGCTCAAACGTGTAGAAAACTGTCTGATATCATACACGACATAGTAGGGTACCCTCCTATCCGTATAAGGGCCAAAGACGTTGAAACGGTATCGAAATACAAAGGCGTATTGAGGAACACGCCAATAAATTTGACGCACAGCAAAATAAAACGTGAGCACTTTAAGGCACTATCTGGTGTTCACGAAATTGATCTTTCGGGAATGAAACTTACACCAGAAGACATCAAAGCTATCCTACCTGTACACAAAATAACTCTTGCTCATTGTGATCTTACAGATGAAGCTGTAAAGTCACTTAAAGGTGTTCATGAAGTTCATCTTCATCATTGTAGAGCAAACAGTGAGGCGTTCAATGCTCTAGCTGGAGTTCATACTATTAGTCTTGTTTATACTATGGCTAACGATGATACACTTCGAGCACTTTCTGGTGTTCATAGTATAAACTTGTATAGTTGTGGTATCACTGACGAAGGTCTTAAGGCTTTAGCAACTGCCCATACTGTTGAGATGCAGTGTTGCAATGTTACTGACGAAGGTCTTAAGACGTTGGCAAAAGGAGGAGCTATTAAATACGTTGATGTTTATGCTTGTATACATGTAACATACGAAGGGATAATGGCACTTGTTGAAGGTGGATGCGAAACCATATGTGCTTGTGATGATATATTTACAGAGAAGCAAATAGAAGACATACGTTCAAGAGGTGTCACCTTGTATGCCTCTGGATAAAAACAATAGTTGTGCACGTGATTAATTCAGTTAACCTGCCTTTGCTTTTAATTCATAAATGCTCATTTTAAACCTTGGAACAACATCTGTCTTCTCTACAAAAATAATAGTTCATATTCTTAAATGTGGGATGCATACAGCCCAAACGTGCCGTTTACTGCACGAGATTGTCAACAAACATGTTGTTGTATTAATGTAAAGAGTGACGAGCTTTTTCGTCTGTCATTGTAAGAGCTTGTTGCAATCACGTGTTGAAGTAATAAATTGGACTAAACCAAAGTAACCTTTCTAACCTCTTGATCAGTACTTACACGTTGTATTTATTGAAAAGAATCTTGATCTGTGGTAGCGATATGTGTTGAAGGGGTATTAGATGCATAGGTACTTGGTGAAATTATTGTAGCAAACAACGTCTTTGCATGTTGAGCCTACAATAAACGTAAGATTGAAATAAATTGATAGTGTAGTACTCAAACAAGCATTTCATTTATCGTACACCCAGAGTACTAATGTGTAGAAGCATTGTAACAAGATCTTGAGTGAAATTGAGCTTGTCATATATGTCAGTGACGTAGAGCGAAAAAGAACTATTTTGGCGAATTTCAATCATTGTTGATTGATTTGACAAATGGATTCTTTGAACTGTTTTCCTTGAGTGATATACTCTTGTCTTGTGTGTAATACTGAATCCTGTTTCTGTATGCTTATAATTGTAACCTCAATAAAAATGTGCGTTTCTTTCACACACGAATCATTGTTAAAACGAATTCATACTTTGAGTGATCCAAAAATCAATCAAATATCTATCAACGTGAAAACAATCATTATTTTCAAACTCAAACAGATGCAACAACATATCTTCATCTCCTTGTTCCTCATTACCGCAATTACTCCTTACCTTGTATCAGCTCAATGGAAAGAGTACATAATAGAAAATAATATTGTGGTTTTGTGCTGTATGTTATATCTACATGGAATACCTATCAACTAATGTCTTTATAGTATTGACAATAGATACTGTGGTCGCCATCATCAGGCTGAGACAGCTTTATGTTAAACATCTAAGCCATATCTGTCAAAGAAAATTGGCGAAGCTGCATTCGCTGATGGTAAAGAAATCAACATGGAGTACTCCTACAATATGGTCTGACCATGAACAAGCTTTGTTTAGTACCCGTAGGGCTAAAGTTCTTTCTTACAGTGATAACGTACAAAGAGACTTGCCATCAATGTAAAGATAATTTTTTGTAAATGTAACCTACATGAAATAAACAAATTGATATTCAACGTCTGCCTCTATCATGGCTCAAAACTCTAAAATTTCACTACTTAAGTTGTACTTTCCACAATGTTCTTAAAAATAGTCGGAGAACTGTTCCAAGGTGATAGTGATGACCATTATTAAGTTCAATAAGCATAGCCAACTTAGGTTACTGAACTAAAGTACACTTACGTTCAGCTATGTAACTTCTATTGTTCTTACAAAGCCTGAGATTAGTGTGCCACAATAAATTAATTTAAGTTTCATCAAGTTTACTGATCGTAGACTGTTAGATAGAATACCTTGAGAGATGGAAATTGGTGATGTTGTTGCTCTTACCCCCGTAAATTTGAAATCAAGCTTGGCTTGAAAGCTTCAGCAATTTGGTGCTTCTAATTCTAATAAACTTCATACCACCTTGTGTGATTGCTTACATGAAAACCTATACAAAGAGATAGAAAGCGCCATGTGTTTTGATAGGACGAGTAGGTGTGGGGTGTGAGTGTGAGTGTTTGTACATCATCCAATAAGTTTTGGCACAAAACAAGCAAAAAAAGTCGTACTTGGTAAACAAACAATCTATAGCTCAAGATCATCAAATCATGGACTTCTCTGGTGTTTTATTAGAGCAAGCATTCGCTTATTATCGTCAAACCCATACAAAGGCGTTAGACGCATTAATGGTAGAAGAGTACAAAACTGCGTTCATAAATCAGCTTGAAAGCATTGTATATACCACCAAGACTACCTTTGTAAATCATCTCGATCAGCTTATTTCTAAGCAACCTCTTCCTGTTACCACTGATGTAACCAATACCTTTTTAACACGTTCTAAGGATATTGCGCATAATAACGACAAAAGAATAAACGTGACAATACACAGTGAAAACAATATTGTATTTTTTCCACCAGAGGTTATTTCGAATATTCTACAGTACACAGATGCGAAAAGTAGATTCTCTGTTGCTCAGTCATGTCACTTGATGGCTGATATCATACACCACATTGTTGGATACGAAAGGGTGTATCTTAAAACCGCTTATGATGTCTTAAAGATTAGGCAGTACAGAGGTATCATGATCAATAGTATTATCATCAACTGTTGCAATAAAGATATGACATCACATTCATTTCTTAGAGGCTGCCATAATATCAAAGCCAGCTCAAATAATATTAACGATTGTGATCTGAAAGAACTAGGAGATGTTTGGTCCATGGATCTTTCTTTGTGCAGATCAGTGACTGATAGAGGCGTGAAATATCTTGCTGGTGTTCATGCTATTAACCTTAGTGGTACTGTAGTTACAGATGTGGGTATCAAAGCACTCAGGGGTGTTCATTCTATTAACCTTGGGTATTGTTATTATATAACAGACGATGGTATCAAAGAGTTGGCAGGCGTTCATACCATTCAATTAGATTCCACTGTTGTAACTGATGAAGGTCTTAAAGCACTAAAAGGTGTCCATAAAATCAGTCTTACAGATTGTATGCATGTAACAGATGATGGTGTTAAATCACTGGCAGGTGTTCACACCATTGGTTTACTAGGCACTGAAGTAACAGATGAAGGTGTCAAAGCACTAAAAGGTGTGCACAAAATTAATCTTTCAACGTGCAAAATAACAGATGAAAGCATTAAATCACTGGCAGGTGCTCATTCCATTAGCATAAGCTATTGTGAGCGTGTGACAGATGAAAGCCTTGAAGTTTTGAAAAGTGTTCACACCCTTTACTACCATGGTACATCTTTAACGGATAAAGCTATAAAGTCACTACAAGATGCCTCTGTCCACCTCAACAGTTCAAGAATTTGTGAAAATACATTTTTTTGATGTAGTATGGCAATAAAATTGTGTTATCATACATGCTCTTGTTCAATTCTTGACTTTAACTGTATTTTGGGGACTGATCACTGTTATCACTATTGTCACTTTCATCAACTAACATAGAGTACTGAAAGCTGTAATGTGGTATTAGTGGCACTCTACGTCATTCATCAGTGTTATGGTGCTGGACAGTATTGTGCTAATGTTTAAAACACAGAGTGTGCCTCTGTATTCCATTTAACCAAAACACCCAACACTTATCTATTGGGATTGCAGACGTTAGTAAGGAGAGGTCAACTGCCGTGGTTAGACGACATCTAACATGGCTACTAGTGTAAAAACAACATCTAGTGTCACACTAGAGTCACTATACATTGATGTATTGCCTTCCAAACCTTGTCTAGTTAAGTGAATTGCGAATGAGTAGGATTGAAAGATAGGTTCTAAATGTACAGAAAATTTATTTTATGTATTAGAATGACAAATTGTCTGAAGGGCCTTTAAACAGTTTCCAAACTTATAAAAGCACTTGAATACAATCTGTGTAGCAACCCTTTGGCATTGTTTTTACTCTAAATAAAATACACTAGCCTTTTTACTGTATGATTCAACTTTGTCGTGATAAGAGGGTTTCCGAGAGAATAAATACTTTCAAGAGACTTCCAGTGTTTGAAACAACCATCAGTTATCTGGAAACAATTAAAAAGAGATAAATGTGTAACATTGACCAAGTGTTTCAAACCTGAGTCTGTCAACTTAAAGGCATATGATAGTTTTAAGCGCTTGACATTTACTATTGATTGTATTCCATCATCTGTTAAGTCTCTAGCATTGGTAATTTTAATCCTTTCAACATTGCCAAGATATTTAAGCCAACTATCTTTAGCACAACCAAGAGAAACATCATGTGAATCTCTTAATGCCTTAATACCTTCAATAGTAACAGCTTGGCAATCGATCCTAATGGTGTGTACACCTTGAAGAGCCTTTACCGACTTATCAGTGATAGCTGTATATGACAAGTCGATGTAATGTATCGCATGGTTTCCTCCGTTTAGCAGTGTTGTGATACCTTCATCAGTGATTTTTGAAGATTCAAGAATTACAGTGCGAACACCACAAAGGCAACCCAAGTCGCTCACTGATATTACTCCAACATTTCTTGATAGTATTCGTGTGTTTTTAAGCAACGGAGATGCCTTTAGAACACGACAATCCGATGATGCCTCTAATATGATGCTATTGAACCCAATGTTTGTTCGAATTATGTTATTAAATAATTGAGATACTGTTGTTGCTGAAATACGCTGCCTTCGGTTTAAAAAACATAGAATATTAGTTAAAGTTTCTGGTGGTAACTGTTGGATAGGATCAGTGTTATCTTTCAGGAGTATTGCGGCCATCCGTTATAATTCAACACGTGTTCGAACTAAATAAAATCGTTGACCACGTGACAAAACTCTACCGAAAAGTCAATTTTGTTGGGGTTTCTTTGTGTTTATTTAATAATGTACAGGTCTTGATTATAGCAAGTGGAGATGTCACTTTGCGGACACTAAATTGCATGACGTGAAGCGTCACCCTAGACCGGACAGTGACTACCACTATTGACTACCACCATCCCCTCTAAGTCGTAACACAAGGTGTAGAGTCGAACCATCTTCCACTCTGTAATGCGCTAAAGTCTTGTAATCCTCTAGTCTCTTCCCAGCAAAGATAAGTCTCTGTTGGTCACTTGGAATACCTATGAATATGTTACTTTACTTGTATACAGCGTTTAATCTTGTTTTTGCACCTTCTTGGTCTTCAATTTTTACTTTTACGTTTTCAATAGTGTCACTTGGCTCCAGTTCAATCATTTTATCATTTCCTGTTAGTGTTTTAATTTTTATTTGCATTGGTGGCGTTCTTTGTTGATTTTCCTTCGTAATGAAATGTAGCACTTTTTTTTTTTGACATTCTTTTCACAGATTTCAGTGGTAGTCTTTAACTAGTACAACAAAATGGTAAAGTACCCATTTGTTGTATAGATTAAATATAGTCTCTATGCAATCCTATCCTATCTATTTATATTCACGTTAGAAAGGAAAAAAGGGTAATAAGTTTCTCAATTTTGGTGCACGTGTACTAAATGCTGTTTCTTGAAACAACATAAGGTTTATCTCCGTAGAATGCTTCAACAATTGATAGCCTACAACAAAAGTATATTTGGTCGCTGTGTAAGGTGTTGACAAATAAGTTCTGTAAATTATTTTCGGGGACCTTTAACCTGTTACAGAACAATCATCGAGAATGAAGTTAGGTACGCCTTGTAATCCTACTGAAGGGAAAGATGGATTGTATGAATACCTTTAGGTACAAATTTTCGGGGATTGACTTTATTGTTGCTCTGCAAGGAGCGTGGAGTACCAAAACAATAATCTCCGTTATCCATACCATCTCTAAAGTACATATTGTTTTATTGGTTGGCGTGAATGTGGTGTTAGAGCCGCTTTTTGTATATTTCTGTACTGCCCTGTTGATTTGTTTGGGATGTATTTGATGCATTTGAAACACGTTTTGTTTCGGCAGTCTTGTTAAAGCATCTGCATGTTTCATGAAGGTACGTGAGTGCCATCTACTGATACACCACTGAAATTCAATATTTGATGTGTTAAACTGTGACGAGGTTAAGGAATATGTAATAAATGCTGCTATTTTTTTTTAACCCTTATCAAACAGTTGTTGCGTTTTCATCAGATTTTTGGTAAAATGCGCAAGAATTCCGATTGCAGGCACTAAGGTACACGTGTTGCAAAAGGTATTTTTTTTATATTGTAGGCTAAGCAAAGAAGACAAGCTTGAAGATTGATTTCATTTACATGTTACTAAACATAGGTCAAAATATTAGCTAAATAGCAGGTTCATGAACAAACAGTGTTTACTGTAACTTCAGAAATCTCGGAAATTCCGGAGAACTACTACGCAAAGAGAAGGTGATGTCACATAAGCGTAATTCTTGCTGTCAAACTCACCTTATCAAGATTTTTTGTAAAGGTTCTCGAGCTAGCGAATATTTTCACTGAACACAATTAGTAACTAGTAAATATTTCGGGTTTTGCCTTTTATTTTTGTACTACCATACGTACTCAAAACGCATTGGTTACACTCAAACACTTCTATATATACTATGGATAATGCTGGAACATCTACGGATACATTTTTCCTCAACTCTAGCGGTTTGTAAGTAATTAAACTCTAGCTAATACTATCGCTGGTTCAACAGATCTAAAGGGTGTTAGCTTAAACTTTTCTTTACACGATGGAGTGCCACTAAATCAAGATTTTGCGCCTTTTGATGAACCAATACTACAAGAGCCAGTATTTAACGCTAGAAAGAGGCCGGCCGATGAAATAATTTTAAGCGATGATGTAGAGCTGGATCGAAAGAGACAGCGGTTAGAGGTACATGGTTAACTTTACCCAACTTTTCTTTGGGTTTTTTTTTAGAAAAAATTCGACTTCTTATGCCTACAACTGTAGTCCGAACCACCAGATGTTATAATGAGTAGTAGTGATACCGTAGCTATTCAAGAGGATGTAATTGATATACCTCTAAAGTATGTGATGATGACGGTAGTGTGAATTGCGATGTAATAAGGTATTTAGGTATGCTGTTGCTATAGCATCTTTTGAAGACGCACTGGTAGTTATAAGACAAAATATAAAGCAAGGATATCATGGCATTGCTAGAGAGAACATCATAGAATTAACTACAGCTGTTGGCGCCCTTGTTAGTGAACTCAATGTATGTCTTTTGATTTTTTACCGTAAATTTTTATGCTAATTTTTGTTATGAAAGGCACTTGAAAGTGATGAGTTCCTTGAACCCTTTGTATTTCATACTCTACAAAATACTAGACATATGTTAGAATCGTGTATATTACCTCAAAAGAAGATATTTGAAGACGATATACGTGCAATAAACTCCAAGCGGTATGTATCTGTTGGGCTTATTTTGGGATGGAAATTGAATATTTTTGTAGCAAACACCCTCCTCTTCTACTATACATGACACAATGGGACAGTGGACCTATACAGCGAAATAAAAGCATTGGGAAGATAAGTCTCAGACTATTATCTTCAGCAAAAGCCTCGGCAATCGCCACTGTACGAGAGTTTTTTCGAAAACATGGCTAAAAACTGTAAACTAACTTTGTACATTCAGGCGGATATTACACCACAAGTTTGTGATCTTCCAAATCGTATTAAAAAGAAGGCTGATATACTCAGTTATTCAAAAACATGTCTGGATGATGCTGGCACAGCAATAATTGACGACCTTAAGTTTAAAACAGGATCAGGACAAACACTTATCAATATCAAATGTGTCGTTAAAGCGAAGGTACCTTACCCTACCTTTTATTCTTTAACATAGCTTTGTAAATTTAGTTTAAATTTATACGTGGCAAGTATTTTTAACAGTAGAGTTTGTTGTGATGCCAAACGTGAACAGTTTTTTTTCAGCAACCGTTCCTACTATTAAATAAACTATTTGCTTACTCAACAAAGGTAACAGTCGATGGTGTTGAGAGTACGATTGCAGTAGAAAGTAATCAATCAAATCATTATGTATCTATATCCAATAACTCGCAATGGGAAGAAGCTGCAGGTGAATGTCTTATAAAAGATGCTTTCAAAAGTACGTACTTACTACATCAACCTTTGTACTTATTGTTTCTGGAGGTGTTAGTGAGATTAATGTGCAGCAATTTTGGAATAACTTCCATAAGCACTTCCTAAAGTACACAGGACAGCATTGTGTAAACACACAGCAACCACAAGATTGTTTAAACCGACGACCATTGCTTATATCAGATTTCTATTTTATGCTAAAAACTGTATTCGGTGAATCAAGTACGATAGCTTTCCTCCGTTTTATTCTAGTGTTTTTTTTATTGATTCTTTGTTACAGACAAAACAACGATAACAAAAAACGAATTTCAGCAATTTTGGGATTGGTGCGGACCATTTTTACATAAACTGCGTTTCAAAAAGCACATCAAGGAGTTATTTACCGAAGGGTACAGCCAAGAGTCTTTTTTATATTACTTGTTCTGATTATTTTCTTATTTACAGATACTTTTGTGCGTTTATATCACGTGCAGATGCCGAAAAGCTGGTTGTAAAAGCTGCAGCTGGTACCTTCTTGATCAGGTTATCACAGGATCAAATAGGTGGTATAATCATAACCTATAGAGTCGCAAGTTCTGTAAGACACTACTTAGTAAAAGAAGACGACATGTACGACAAGAGCAACAGTTTGGTTAAGTTTATAAGAGACCAGCCAACCTTGCGTTCCATTCTCCAAGTACGGTATGTGGATGGTAGAAGGATATTCTATAATCATAGTAAAGAAGAAGCGTTTTCTGAATACTATAAAGCAGCAAGAAAAAAGAGAAAACAAATATGTACACAAGGTATGTATGACGACTTCATTTGGGAAATAAACAAATAATAATGCTCGCTCTGACTTTGACTTGTAAAACGTATTACATATCTTGTCAAACGCCTTATCAAGCTCATAGTATGTTATTGAGAGAATTATTGTTTGAGCAATGTCAAGTCACGTCATACTTTTCCCTTAGGCGTGATATTTAAGGTCGCTTACTTTTATCAATTTTAAACAATTATTTTTGATAATTACTATTCCGTTAACAGTAATATGATACGAAATAGCCACAACCCGAGATCAGTGAACTCTTGTGTCCAATTAATGGTACTTAGCTTTCAACCAACGCGTTTTAGTTTCAGGTGCCCTTAAGCGGAGTCTGATTAATTCACAACACAACGAATACGAGACCTGAAGACCAACAAATAAAACTACTGGAATCAAAATGCGTTGTTCTGTATTCCTTTTTGTGTTAGTTGTAGTGCAGGTCCTGTTAGCAGCAAAATATCCTGTTGAACATGTAATTGTACTAATGGAAGGCACGTGACTCGAAAAAAGTGACAACGTCGTAGATAACTACGAAAACTTTTTCGTTTTTTAATTTGTATTTTAGAGAATCGTTCGTTTGATCACATGCAAGGATGGATGAAGGTGCCTAGAAAAAAAAACCGTCAAGCGATTGGTAATATTAATTATTTGCGTAGCGTTCTAATCCTGACATTAATGGGTTAACTGGTAAAGAATATAACCCAGAATCGGTGAGCGATCCAAAAAGGCACGTGACAATTTTTTTATTTCAAAAACGGCGAGAAAATGACTGTTGATTGTACTTCATAGCAAGAAAATCTACGTCGGTGACACAGCTCCTTACGTTGGTCCTTGGGACCCTGATCATTCCCTTGGTGGTAAAAAATCTTGATTGCGTTTTTTGTAAAAACTAAGAAACAACAGGTACTACGCAAGGTATTTTTGGTTCATCGTACGGATACCAACATACAAGCAACGAAACTATGCTTGGTTTTATTCAAACGAATATCGCTCATCATGGATCTACAAACCACCCAGACAATGCTGTGAACATGTTTACAACAGACAGACTTCCAATCATGACGTATGTTTACCTGTAAGCCCAAAAAGTCTAACGCTAGTTTTTTTTGTAGCGCACTTTCAGAAGAATTCGCTATGTTTGATATGGTACGTGCTCACGTGTTTTCAGTTGATTTACTTTTTTCAAAGTTCTTCTGTTCTGTGCCTTCATGCACGTGCCCTAATAGGTACTTTGCACATGCTGCAACTGCTCACGGTCAGACAAACAACAATCCTGTAACGGGAGGTATTCCATCAAAGACTATTTATCAAAGTCTAACTGAAGGTGAGAAAGTCTGATGTTACTTCTCCTGCTTACGTTTTTTTTCAGCTGGACTTACTTGGCGTATGTACTATATTGATTCTACATATTGCGCATTGAATTTCGCATACCTTCAAACAGCTGAAGCTAAAAAAAACATTGTTAGTGAAGCATACTACTTTTTTCGATAAATAACTGTTCCCTTTCAGTTCCCAATTGAGCAATTCTACGATGATGTAGCAAAAGGAAACGTTGCTAACTACACCTTTTTGTTCCCACAATCCGCACCTAATGCAACCCACTTCGCAACAGGTAAGCCAACATCAGCATCTTAGACTTATTGCCAAAAAAAAAATTTACTGACAAATTTCACTAGACCAACATCCAGATCACAATGTCGCAGCTGGTGAAGTCCTCATGAAAAAATTATATGAATCTATTCGTGTACGTACACGTTACTCTCTTTGAATACTGTTTAACCGCGCCTTACTTTCAGGCAAGTCCAAAATGGAATGAAATCTTGTTTGTTATCACTTACGATGAACATGGCGGTTATTTTGATCACGTGCCACCTCCTTCAAAGAATGTACCAAGTCCAGATGGTGTTGTAGGAAACGAATCATTTAACTACACAATGTTAGGAGTGCGTATTCCAACACTATTGGTACGTGTTTCTGAACTTCAACAGGTTTTATTCTAATGAATCTTCTTCTCTTAGATTTCTCCGTGGATCAACAAGGGTCTTCTTATTCATACTCCTGAAAATGGACCAACACCTGATTCCCAATATGAACTCGCTTCTATTCCTGCTACATTAAAAAATATTTTCAACTTGCCAAACCATCTCACTAAACGTGACGCTTGGGCAGGTAAGTACAAAATAACTTTGAAAACTTTATGCTGTTTTTTGCTGGTTTGCTGATTTATGCTAGCACCTTTCGACTGGACTCTGCTCCAACGTAAGACACCTCGTACAGATTGCCCTATGAAGCTTCCAAACGCTCCAACACTGACTAAGGTGCTCCGTTTTTTGATTGTGAAAGGTTAAATCTAACTCACGCTTGCCTCAGGCTGATCTACAAAGAGAGCAGAACCACCCTCTTAATGATCTTCAACTTGAGTTCATACAATCTCTGGAATCAGCTACAGGTTTAGATCTAAAAGATAAGCTTGAATCATTAACTCAACTTGAATACAGCGAGTGTATTAGGTGAGTAAAAATTAAACAAGGTTTTTTTTATGAAAGTTTACAAAGTGATTTTAGGCCACTTCTTAGAGATTACCTATTGTCTGTAGACGATGAAACACCTCTTCTAGTCGGAGATGATTTAGACGCAATAGTTCAACACGCTAAAAAGCTTGCAGTTGATCTTGAAAAGTAACTAATAAACGCACTTTATCCTCAACCCTAATAGCTATCAGCTGTTATTACCTAAACGAGAATTCAAGTTCAATACGTCAGTTGATACAGCTTTAAAAAACGCTCGTATTGTTCGCAACGCGATATTGTTATCACGCTATCATGGCCTACGGAAGGGCAGATTTTTTCATTGATAGCTATGTTGGAAAATTCCGATATTTCAGACGTCGCAACATACTGAAAGACTTGGTGTGAAAAAGTATCACGTGAACATTCACTTTATTTATTTAAATAATCTAAGAACAACGCACTGCATTCAACATTAAAATTGGTAACTGTTCACCATACGTACACTAAAAACCAGATTTCCTCTTTTTTTTTTGGCAGTTTTTATTTAGTTTCTGGATATCCGTTTTTCCCTAAAAAGCGCCATAAATTAAATACAAACACACCAGATGCACCTCAACAACTACTCTTTCACTGTCTTAACAGCTAAACATAAATCAGAAGCTATAAATGTAATGACAGATGGCTTTTACCGTGGAGAAACTGAGTGTGTAACAGTCGGAGCGTCGAGGGACGCAATTGAAGGTTATTTCACTAAGTTGTTGTCAGTCATCACTTCTCAAGGATTATCAACTGTGGCTATAGAACGGTCCTCAGGAAAGGTACGATGTAGTAGAGAGTTGCCTGTCAACGTTAGAAGAAGACAGCGCCCAATTCAGCGCCTTTGACCGCGTAACTCTATATGGGTTCGAAGTCCTTCTTACGTTGATTGATAACGCTGAAGTTGAAAATAAACTACAAAAAACTCAATTTACTAACTGTTTTGAACAGGTCGTTGGCGCTCGTTTAGCTTTAGATATGGCATTAGAGGCACCCTCAAAATTTGAATGGTACCCGTTCACTTTGCTAAAAAGTAGACACGTGACTTATTTTTCTTTAGTATAAAAATGGCAAAAGAATACTCTTCGTTGTACAAAACAATGTATAATCGATGGATATCAACACACAAGTTAGAAGCAAGTATTAAAGGAGTTTGGGTCAAATGGGCTGGGATTTCTGTAGATATAAATCACTCAAGACGCGGTATTGCCACGATGCTTTACAAAACTAATTTTGAGCATATCACAGGCTTAGGATATAAGGTACATACCTACCAGTAAGTATCAATCAACTAATTACTATCGTAGGGCGCATTAGTTGTATGTTCAAGCAAGTTTAGCGGCGCCGCTTGTGAAAAACGTGGATACAAACTTGTTGGTAAGATTGCCTATGCTGATTATGAAGTAAACGGACAATTCCCTTTCAAAGATGTTAAGCCTCCGCACAAGTATTATAAGATGTTTGAAGCAACTACTAGGGATTTCGGAGACTTACAAGATAGCCGTGAAACTGAAAAGAAAAAATAGGAAAAGGCTATTGCATGCAGTAAAGCACTGTACTTTGTGACTGTTGTTCACATCAATAATTATTAAACTTTGTAAAATTAATACAGCCCCGTTTGCTATACTATGTGCATCACGTGCTTCACTGTCAGATTTTATGTTCATTTCTTTGGAATATTAGTACTCCTATGTCCACAGCAATACAAAATAGCCTTGCAAATCGTGTGGAATATTTAATCACATGTCATATCGAGGTGGTTCATTTTATACTATACTATGGTAAAACAGAGCTCAGATGTTCAATGGCTTGATCCAGCTAAAGGAGTCCAAGTTTCGATAGCCATATCAGTGAAGTGTGTCGATAATACAACTAGAAAAAAAGAAGTTGTCATTTAGTTGCGCGTTTGGTGAACAACTTCACCGTTAAGGTTTCCATGCAAGTAAATGGCTACCACCGACCTGTGTGAGTATGCTTAAATATGCAGTATCTGTTTTTGAGTATTAGAGAAGTGTGAAGTGACAAAGTCCACAAACGTTTGTACATCCTGACGATGGTAGCTATTAAACTCTGTTGACGTTCAATAGAAGTACATTGTTTTACTTCAGCAAAGTGTACATAAAGCTACTTTATTTGTTTTTTTGCACTATGGGGTTTTTTACACTTAGCTTTTTGGTTTTTGGCCACTTCTCTCGCAGTGTTTTTGGTACCAAACTACTTCTTTTGTACAAAAAAAGAAAATAACTCCTTGTACCGATATCAACTGTTTTAAATGACCTTAATATTGTCTTCAGTATCAACCTCTTCTAATTTTGGTAGTACAACAACCTTTGTGTTAGGAAAATATCATACAGACTCTCCTAATAGTTCAAGTGACGTGACTTATCCACTACAAAATGACCAATAGGATGTAATACACGTGCCTTCTTTTTGATCTAGAAAACAACCACACAATTAATACTGTTTGATGTTACTGCTAGAGATGTTAATGAAGCGGTTTAATGGACTTGCACTTTTTCTTTTATTTTTCACGTGGATTTTAACAATTTTTTCCACATGTTTTGCAATTGTCAAATTTCTGCGAAATATAAGGAGCTTGTGACACCTAATGAACGGCTGTTTTGTATTGCATTCACCACCTTCATATTGAAATATGAGGATGTTTGGAAGGGGTATTTTTTTCAAGTACTATATTTCTGACTCAAACAAGTGGCCAATTGGCATTTGTAATCAACAAGTCAAAACTGCGGAAAAAAATGCAAAAATCCGCGTGAAAAATAAAAGAAAAAGTGCAAGTCCTCAGCTTGTAATGACTTTTGGTGTGTAAACAGTTTAGACCCAAAGCGAAGCCGTTAACAAACATGGAGATGAAGGAATTAGTTTTGTTTCTTGGTTTTTTTTTTGGTTGTCGTTGCCAAGGATACTATTGAAAACGTAAAAGTAAAAATTGAAGACCAAGAAGGTGCAAAAACAAGATTAAACGCTGTATACAAGTAAAGTAACGTATTCCAAGTGACCAACAGAGACTTATCGTTGCTGGGAAGAGACTAGAGGATTACAAGACTGTAGCGCATTACAGTGGAAGATGGTTCGACTCTACACCTTGTGTTACGACTTAGAGGGGATAGTGGTAGTCACAGTCTGATATAGGGTGACGCTTCTCATCATGCAATTTAGTCTCCGCAAAGTGACACCTCCACTTGCTATAATCAAGACCTGTACATTATTAAACACAAAGAACAATTGACTTTTCGGTAGAGTATAAACGATTTTATTTAGTTCGAACCCGTGTTGAATAATAACATATGAGCACAATACTTCTGAACATACAACTGATCTTATCCAACAGTTGCCGCCAGAAACTTTAACTAAAATTCTATTATTTGTATCATTCACGTTTGCTAGTCTTTGCAACTTTTTGCTGTTTGTGACTTAGTCAAACATGAAAAGTGTCCTAAAACAGGGTCGATGCCAAAAATTTTTAGTCGACTTAATAAAGCCAGTCGACTGCTTAATGCGACTAGTACTATGCTTCATACATGTTACCATTGTGTTACCTGCATGATTTAGAAAGTGTTAGAGAAAAATACATGGAAAGAAGCTACTTACAATTGAAATCCATTGCATAGCAAAAGTAACTGAGTTAAACAGGAAGAATAATAATAGATAATTATCGTGTTTTTTAGTAGTTCTGATGTTGCAATTGTACTTGAACTGTAAAAGGAATGCTTTGTAGTTCTATAGTGAAGGATAGTGGCAATGATGATGTTTGTATTGTTTCTTTTCTGCCTTACTACAATACCAGGAAGGTTCTATTAACATACTTCAAACGCTATAGCTACTAAATCATGTTGTCTTTATTTCGCCAGTTACATTTTCCACTTTAGTCCATTAACCTCCTAACCTCTTCAATACCAGCAAGGGATTCAGATTCTGAAGTTCCATATAATACGAGTTCCAGCAAGTACTTTGACACCCTCATCTGTTACTTTAGTGTTACTAAGACTAATAGTGTGAGCGCCAGCAAGTGCTTTAACACCTTCATCAGTCACTGAAGTGCCAGAAAGGTAAATAGTATGGACTCCAGCAAGCGCTTTAACACCTTCATCAGTTACTGAAGTGTCAGTGAGGTAAATAGTATGGACTCCAGCAAGTGCTTTAACACCTTCATCAGTTACTGAAGTGCCGGAAAGGGAAATAGTATGCACTCCAGCAAGCGCTTTAACACCTTCATCAGTTACTGAAGTATCATAGAGGCTAACTGTATGAGCTCCAGCAAGTGCTTTGATACCTTCATCAGTTACTTTAGTTTTACGAAGCTTAATAGTATGAACGCCAGTAAGTGCTTTAACACCTTCATCAGTTACTGAAGTGAAACTAAGGCCAATAGTGTGAACTCCAGCAAGTGCTTTGACACTTTCATCTGTAATATGTTTACAAGCTAACAGATTAATCACATGTACTCCAGCAAGAGCTTTGACACCTTCATCAGTTACTTTGGTGTAGCTAAGGTCAATAGTGTGAGCTCCAGCAAATTGCCTGGTAATGTTGTCATCAACATTCCATCCTAGTGTGATTTTTGTGTATTTCAGAATACCAGCATGTATTACAGCTGATTTTGCTTGAGCTAACGTTTTAATCATAATAGCATGGTATCCAATAATGTCATGGACAATAGAAGCAAGTAAACGACAGGTTTGACAAGCTGAAAAACGCGAATTGGTTGTTTGGCGCAGGATGAGCGCTATTATCTCTGCCGGTAGCTCCAGTAAACTTGTACAGGTGGTACTGTTGATTATTGTGGTAGAAAGCATAATATCGCCTTTGTTTAAAGTTGTAAGACTATAGGGACTATTTTTGTACGCGGTTCACACCTCTTATATCAATGCTTTAGCATGTGTTAATGTATCTCTAGAACGAATGGCTCTATTGTTATGTTCTAAGTGTGAAATAAATTATTTACTTTTTTACATGTTTTTTGGCGTATTTTTTTAATACATAGCTAAAAAAGCTTCAATCGAGCTTCATTGAGAATAAACAAATGATTGGAGCCTGTAATCATCATAAACGGCTCTTGCAAATAAAGATATGCGTTATGGGCTAAAATAAAGCTTATGGTACCACAATATGAACGTGTATGTACAATGTACCTTTAAACGACGTTTATCGCTCGGAAAACGCTTAAACCGTTGGTTTGCTGTGTTAATATTGTAGTCAAATCGAGTTCCCCAATACCGATGTAGGGCAAGCGTGTACAAGCGTTTAAATGGTGTACATACATTTAATAGCTATTTGACATATGTTAAGAAGGGTTTCAAGTCTGTACAGCCTTGCGTAATCTGTAAATTCCAATATTCTGTACTCCATTTACCATAAGCAATTTTACATTTTATGAAATACCATGAGTTATTGAAGGTCTCTTACTCTTTGAAAGTATAGTCCATACACTGTATATGATACAGCATAAATTTCAGCAATAGTTAAACAATTGTAGCAGCATAGTTTCATAGAAACTGTTTTTGGTAAGTACTGAAGTGTCTCCATGTAAAAAGTAAGTTCTGTCTCTAAAACTTCTGTAGTGGTAAAACATAACTACAGCAAGCTGTATAGACCTTTGATTCAATAAAGTACCAAGCAAGAGTGAGTATTTTGACATTTTCATTTAAATATTATGTTCATCAACTTCTATGAAAAAGTAACCTCCGTGTTTTGATACCTAAATTATCAAATACTCTATAACTGCTTACAGGTAGACAATGGTTTATTGAGCACCTGCCACCAAAAGGAAAGGTTTGAAAAAGGTATCTGTGGGTTAGAATGATTGTTCAAAATACTGACCAATTTACAGCAATCAGGTATAGAGACGGGTGATGATAGCTTTATGTGGAACACTGAAAGTGATAAAAAATGCAAGAAACAACAGAATGTAATCCTTAATCACTATGCTGTTCAAGAATTACGTGCAAAACATGGTGGTGTTAGAGGAGAAGAATGTGATCCCAGGCAGGAAAAACTCGTTTTTGGATTCAATGAAATAGTTGATTGAAGTACACTATTAATTACCAGCAAGTTCTGGTTCCACTAAATTATAGACACAAATGTACTCTGAAGCATACCCAAAATTTGGCCAAAAATAACGTTTTTGAGGTGTGCTAGACTTTTTTTGAAAGTGTGAACTGCTTCCAAAAATCGTCCCTAATGACAATTAGTACGTGATATTACAATTACCGGAGACTAACTCGCAGAACCGAATTAAGTCGAAAGTCGGTTTTCAAAGAGCTCTAACTTAAGGTACCTGAACACCTGCAGGTGTAATGTTACGCCATTTATGACAGTGCTCTAACATCAAAAACTTGCTACCGTATCCGGTCCAATTTATGCGAAACAACCTCTCATTCACGGAAAAGTCACTAAATCGATTATTTACAAAAACGCACATGTTTTATTTTTGTTTGCCCGTTTTTTATTTCAAGTCTTTGACAGCAATGTAACCTACTGTAACTGACATTACAGAACACTGTATTGATGATCTTTGTGACAAGGTTGACAAAGCAAATGGACGACTCGATACTCAAACCAAAATCAGAGACTGCAATCATGACAATGAGGTTGATTGTCGCTTTACTATTGGGTGAGCACTTCGGCTACAAGTTTATGACGGTTGTTTTCAAAAAACTAATCAAGGAAGCGACAATGTTCTTGGCATTTAAAAATTATTTGGCGGACTCTTGAACCACAAGTATGTCCAACTTGTATACCTGTGTCTATAATTTAGTGGAACCAGAACTTGCTGGTAATTAATAGTGTACTTCAATCAACTATTTCATTGAATCCAAAAACGAGTTTTTCCTGCCTGGGATCACATTCTTCTCCTCTAACACCACCATGTTTTGCACGTAATTCTTGAACAGCATAGTGATTAAGGATTACATTCTGTTGTTTCTTGCATTTTTTACAAAAACTATTGGAAGAAGCCAATACACTCATACGTATGAAGAAAGTGATGTGACATTTTCTAACATTATTGCAAAGCTGGTGACTCGACAATTCTTTGCTGTCATGGCCTGCTACAGTAGAAATGAATAACTAAGCAAAATTAGTTTTATTTTAGCATGTGGTTAACAAAGCCCTTCGAAACCAATCCATTGTATGCATCTATGACATGCTTTGGTATATCTTGCGTCGTTTGAAATCCACGAGAAGGGTAAACCATAATACGTTGCATATCTCCAACCACAACATTAATCAAATCCTCGAGAGTCATATCTACATCTTTTGAGATATACTCCTTGATGCTCTTAATCTGAGGTGATGTAACGATGTACTCATTCTCAGGCCATTGTTTACACAATGCAGCATATGCTCTACGCTCCATGTACGGTTTTTGAACCACAATGAACTTCTAAATGAACAACTCAACAAAAAAACACAATTCTAAACCACTGTTGTTGTTTAAGACGCACGTGAGGATCTTTGTTGTGTTCTTTCAACACCTGTTTGCAGAATGCTATGTTTTCGCCTGTATTGCTTGACTTGTTTTCTATAAGAATTCTATCACGTGGTACGCCCATCTCTAACGCAATGGCAGCGAAAGTATCGGCTTCTGACTGCTCCCAATGCTGTTCGCCGTTATTTACATTAAATGAAGCTCACGTGCCAGCGTTAGATTGCCTTTACCTCCTGAGAATAAAATATAAGGTGCAAAGCCTTTTAGAAAAAGTTCAGCCGCTCTATGCGCTACACGTGTGTCATTGCTTCCAAGCACCTAATTTCTTAGCGAAAAATGAAAAAAAACAAGTGTCGCTAGTACAAGAATGCAGTCCCTCTTTTTAAGCTCATGGTTCAAGCAATGATAGTCCCAAAGAACTTGAGCCTGTTCAATCACTCTAGGCGTTATGTTATCCGTTTCCATCTTTGAGCAAGTGCTCTGAAAGGTTAACTCTGCTTAAGTGATTTGTTTGTCCTTTGCTAATGACCGACGAGCGTACGAATCACATTAAGATACGAGCTGTGTTTGGGACAGTTGACCGGATATAAACCTATTGGTATTTAAATACAGTGTTGAACTTTTCTGCTTGCTATACGCTTTGTTAACTCAAAACTGGATAAATGCCAACAAACCAAGTTGAGCGTTTGGTTCGCCCTAGTTGTTATTGGACACATAGGCTGTATTTGGGTCAATCACGCAGACGCAAGCACAAATTGTTTGTAGCTCAAAGCACGTGATTCTGTTCTTATTTCTTAATTGTTTAGCAACCAAATGTTACCACATACTCAACGAATCCGACTATGAGAGGTTCTACCTTCCCACGAATACTTGTTGTTGCAGTGATAGTATTAACCTTAATCATTCCTTCATTGCGCGAATACAGCTTGCATACTCTGCGGGGTTACCTGTGCTCACAAACCTAACCATCTCGAAAAACTAGTTTTAGCGCTAACACAAAAATAGTGTCAACTTATAGTTTTCTAACTCTGTGTTCAAGCATCCATCAGCGCCTGCTGCAGTATTAGCTGTAAGTATCAGCACTTGAGATTTGGTGTAAAATCAGTGTGTTCAACTATGACGCGTCGCGTTGTAGTTTTAATGTACCAACGAGACGCTTGGTTTTTCTCACGCCAGTTCCTTTCTCACGTTCCATGGTGTGCACCGTTCTGTGCCTTTCATTGAATATTCTTTATCAAGCCAAGTTGCCATTTATTTTTAGCTAAGCAGGCAGATACCGTACGTCCAATTACCGTAAATTTAAGTTAAGTACAGGTAGTGCCAAAGAACGACGCTAAACAATTACTTACACAATGGCTGAAGAAACACTTCCTTCGTTATTACAGACTTTTCATAATGGCGTTCAGAAATCAGTAAAGGATTTCCACCACAAAGAAATGGTTAGTTAACGTGAAAAAAGCGTTTTTTACTGTTTCGTTTTTCCAATGTATGCCACGTGGGTTGTAATAGTTTTAGCTACCGCTTACGCAACGCGTTTTGGCATATTTCGACCAAATTGACGTCGGACTGTGTGAAACAGACGATTATGATGACTTCGCTATCGTTAAGAAGGTTGAGTCGCCCGAAGAAGAACAGAAACTCATTTCTCTCTTAAAAGTACTGAAACAGCTTCCGAACCCTTCTGACGCCGTTAAAGGATCTCTTGGTTGTAACTGGCGAAATACAAGCCCATACTGCACGGTTAGCACAAAGCGAGCTTCCGGTACGTGAAAAGTTCAACATTATAAAAATCACGTGATTAAAATAGCGAATAGGTCATTTCAGAAGAAGTTACTGTACAATCATACATGACTGGACCAATTGTGCGTTTAACGGGTATACACAATCTGAGTTCTAAGTGACGAACTGTAGGACATCTTGAACGCATTAATACCAACGTATAAGAGCATAAAACAGATGTTGTACGTTTTTTTAAGTTAATGACTGTCAACGCTGATTCATTGGTTTTTCCCGCAGCAATTTTGATTGGAGAGTAATTGAGAAAATAGATTCAAGAGAAATAAACGATATATTCGGTACATCAAGGCCATCAAGTTGAACTTCTTAATTTTTTATTAACTTTATTTCTAGTCAAAACTGCAATAGGGTTCCAATCTTGTTTCCCAAATTTACGTCTTCTTGAATGGGTTAACGCACCGGAGACAATTCCATTTGACCAAGACGTAAGTGTCTTTTTGTTTTTCTGTTTTTGCGTTCCTTTTTCTTTAGCTAAAAAAAAAGGGAACGCAAAAAAAACACAAAAAAGAATTTAATCACAGTTTTAATAAAGATATGCTTAGGAAGATCCTTACCGCTTGATATTAAAGCGTGAGAAGGTATGGTATTGTTTGTAATATTAATATAATAACATTTTGTGCAGGCGAATGTTATCAACAATGACATTGCAAAATCCCGATTAATGTGGGCAACTGATGATTGTGTATGGCGTTGGCGTGTTATTTTTACTGTTGTACGTTAAAGAAACTACTCGTTTATACCTCTGTAAGGTCATTTACCTCTTTTAAAAAGGACACAAACGAGAAATATGGTAACGTTGATGAAATAAAAGAAGCATTGAGAATAATGAAAGAAAACGATTGTAAAGTATGTCTGATAGAGCCTGATAATGTTTGTGTTTTTTTTTGACTTTTTTGCCAATAGGTTCCCGTTATACTCTATGCTCCTGACTGTGAAGAGATTCATTCTATTTTTGAAGAAGAACTAAGTGGAATGTACTTTGTGATTGCAACTACAAGCTTTGTAAGTTTGGTAAGATATTGTTATAAACGCTAAAGATTACAATAGAAAGCTGTAGAACGATTTGCAAAATTTGAGTCCGTACTTTGGATAGGTAACTGTCACGTGATTTTTTACGTTATCTAACATAACCTATAAAGGTGAGTGGGACTCGCAACATGAAGTAAGAGACGTTGTATCAGAAATACAAGCTGATGGTGCGAATACACTACCTACTGAAATTTTTTTGTAATCTTTGTTAGGTTCAGTTGTGTGTCGTTACGACGCTAATTTTGACTATGACGAAGACTACAAAGGTACCTGAAATAACATTATGAAATACTCAAAAGCTTACGGAATATTTCAGACTCATTGGAATGGGCTCAAACAGTTGTTGGTGGAGACTTCAAAAACTTTGGTACAGATTTATTTCTGGTCTTTTTTTACGCCTAACCTTTTTTAAAGTGAAGGGAGCAAGTGATGTAAAGATTCTACTGGATATACGTGCGTACTTCTTACTGTGAATAAATTTTAAAGACGATTTAGATCCAAAGTATTTCAAGGATGAAGAGATGTGGTCAAAAGTGAATAAATTACTTAAATTGCTGAGTAAAACAAAAAATGATGTTTTACTATGGTCACCTGATATTGATCCTCTAAGAGAACTAAAGCCTTTCATGTCCAAAACCAAGTTGAGAGTACAAAGAATATATTTTGTGAGTATCGTATTCACACGTTCTAGATGACTCTAGACATTAAGACAGCAACAGAGTGGCTTCACGGGAATATCTCTGGAAGGTAACTTTTTTAAAAACTCGTTGAAAACTTTTTCTGTTGACACATCTTTCTTCAATAGGTGCAGGCTTACCATTCACTCTGCATCTGTAAAGGTAATACAATATATATATAAAGGTGTAATAGTAATTATTAATAGGATATACTCAGTGGAAAGATAGGACAAACTACACCACAAATTACTTTGACAAAGTTTGGAAAGAATACAAACAATTTCAACGAAAGTAAAGTTATCAAGAAAAAACAAAAAGCTGTCTTCAAAAAACTTGAATGGGAGGTGTACGTCATTTATTCATTTTATTTGAATAAGGTTGTTGCAAGCAAGTATTAACAATCGTTATTAGTTTCGGTTGGGACAATGAGCCTTTCCAACTGGAAGTTTGGGATTTTACAAGGTAAGTGGAAAAAAACTTTTAACAACTCTCTGTCGTCAGCTTTTTTCGAAAAATTCTTGTCCACTAGTATTGCTGTAGAATACGTACTAGTAATTTATATGTTTTGTCAGTCTTAAAGATATATTTGCTGTAGTAGGCTATTAAACATTCAATCAAGAAAAAGTTGTTTTTTGCTTAAAGTTTTCCGTTTTCAGGTTTGGTAAAAACGTGTTCATTGGTGCAGCATGTTTTCAACCAGGGGACTTTAAATCAGACGCAGGAGAACCAGTTAAAAAAGAAATACAGCTAACAGATCCATTTGGAAAGGTACAAAGAAATAAAAAACCAAAAAGAAGAACAGCCACTAGCATTCCCAAACAATTACTTCTCATTTTACCACTTTGTTGTTTTCTTACTGATGCACTACTGTTTTAGATTAACAAGAACAAGAAATTTCAACAACGGGTAAGCGAGAGAAGCAATAAATAGCACTGCTTAGCACGTCAATTATTTTTCTCACAAATTGTTTAGGAGAAGAGAAAAATAGCAACAAAGGGATCAAGTACATTAGGACTTATGACAATATCGGCATCACATATTTCAGATTAGAAATACGAAATACTAAACAGAAATAAACGTTTTTCAGAGCAGTATATTGGTTCGCGCTGAACAGTGTTTTGTAAACATAGTGATTGCCCTAACGTTGGAAACATGTTCCTTACGTATGTAGATAAGACTTAATCTCCAAACGTATGTCAAAGTCTCTTCATGAGCTTTGCCATTAATCATGTGATACAGTTTCAAACCTTGACTTAATGGCTGTACACGTGTTTTCTCCGTTACAGACGTTTGGGTAAGACTTGGTATGACTCATAAATCAACTACAAACGCCTACAACGTGTACAAGAACATGGCGAGCGGCAATCACCCACATCCCACCCAAAAATTTCCTTTTCAATTTGTTTTAAAAACCTGTAAAACTTTCTTTTATTTTCCAAGTGTTTCTTGTATAATAGATAACAAATGCTTGGCGCTGCGCTAGAGCCACAAGACATTTTGTCTTCCTCCCAAACATCGTCTAAGTTGAGTCCCTTTGGTTAGTTGATAGAAGAGTAGTAGTTAGTATCAGAACTCTAACAGCTGAGAGAACCTGTTTTCCTCCCTTAACTTTTTCACAAACCAATCCTTCAAACTCATAGCAACTATTGTCAAAACATGTTAGTTTACGCCCAGTTTTTACTTCTCAAAGAACCCCAGCACCAGTCTTGTACCTTTCTTTTTTTTACTTGTACAGAAATGCTATTCATCCGATTGATGCCACACCATTAACAAACAGTATGTGGTACATATGTACTAGGAGTAACAGCTCTGTCAAGGGTGGTTTCTAAGTCTCACACTAAGAAAAGTAAACCGCTAACATGACCTATTTAATAATAAACAAACCTACTCAACTGAGAAAGAAGGAGTTAATTGGCTTGTACACCTTTTCTTATAACGTATTACACTAGAAATAGTATTAGCTATTCCTAGATATTTGTTGGCTTAACGAATAATTCACGTGATCACTTTCCGTTAACGGCATGCCTTAAACTGTTTTTACTGTAAACAGTGATTTAAAACCTGTTTAGTTTCGCTTAATGAGTAACAAGCTATATTTTAGATACCCATACACGTGGTAAAGCATATCCTGGGATACCTAGTGTTATTATCCCCCTTCCAAACTACACTTACGAGAAACTCTATTTGGTTAATTTCTTCTTACGTAAGTGCGAGCGTTTGTAAACAGACCTCAGTTAACAGCACAACTAGATGAACATTACAAACTCAAATCCGTTATTGGGACTTCCTGTTGAGCTACAACTTGATATTATTGATTTGGACATTAATTTATACTTACAATGGCCGTTGTTATCAAAAAAAGCAGCCTTGACATCAAGATTTGATTGTGATTTTGAAAAGCATGGGAAATGGGAAAAACGAAAAGCTGATGCTTCATCGAAACTACAAGTTGTAGAACGAACACACTGGAACCATGGTAAACGTGAAGGAGAAAGTAAAACTTGGTATGATAATGGTCGACTGAACTCCAGCTGCTTTTACGTCAATGATAAACTTGAGGGAGAGTATAAGGCATGGTATTACAATCGACAATTAAAGGAACAAATGAATTATTTAAATGGTAACCTTGACGGAGAGCACATGAAATGGCACAAAAACGGTAACTTGCGTGAGCATTGCTATTTTGTTGATGGTAAGTTTGAAGGTGAGTACACATCTTGGTTTCCAGATGAATATTATCAAAAGAAATGTAACTATGTCAACGGTAAACTTGAAGGAGACTTTTACATATGGTATGACGATGGGCTACTAAAAATTCAATCCTACTATGTGAATGATGTTTTACATGAACGAAAGACATATTCGACTGGTAGTGATCGTGTGTTTTGTGAAACTTTTGCAGATGGTAAACAAACAGCGTGAGCATCACCATGGTGTCGAAATTCTTGACTCACACTTTTTTTCCCACCTGATTGTAAGCAAAATAAAATTTTAAAAAAGGCCAGCTTGTATCATTCAAGTTTACAAAACTCCCATCAAACTTCATAGGGTTAACAAACAGGAACTAAAAGTTTGCACTTCATTTTTTTGGTGCATGACGTTTTCGCTTGTGTACTCGCTTTGTTGATCACAGCTGTTGATCGATTATTCCTATTGATAAAGAATACATCGTTATGAAGTAAGTGATTTGTTCAACAATGTTGTAGTCTACAACAACAACTGTAAACTGCATTTTCAATTATCAAACTTGGTTAAGTAGCAGCTTTAAAACGCCTTGAAGAAAGCGTCGCACCTCCTTTATTTGGCTGTCTTATTGTCTATATTAGTGCTAACCAAAACAACCGTGACTGATTCCTTTACAGCAATGCAATCGGTTGTGGTTGTACAATGGGAATTTCTATCCTCCTTACATCTTTTCGTTCAAAAACCGTTGCCTTGTTGGTGTCTGTTGCCAGACAAATTTCACTGAATCATAGCCGATAAGAAGTCGGTTAAGCTGTTTATTCTATCCTGCTGTTGATCAAATAATAAATATAAGTCACAACAAAAAACTTGTTCATTTGCTGAATACAGCTTCTCACTCTATTCCTTACTGTACATAATTATTTGATATTATAATATATAGTCTATTTGCAACAATAAAGAGTCAGTTAAAACTCAGAACCTGGTTCACATCAACTTGGGACCTCAAGAAGTACGAAAAATATGAGATATCAAAACACTTTTTTTATTGTATTGTACATCGCTTAGGATCAGTAACCATACTTCTGAATCGTTGGTCGTGTATGGTAAGTACCATGAATATATATTGCAAACTCATCAACAACTATAAAGCCAAGTCAAAAAGGTGAAAAATTGAGATAACTTTAATAGCTGCTACACCAAAACCATAAAGGCTGTCGAGTTGCATACCAAAGTGATTTAAATATGTACTAAGTCAACAAGAATACGTGGCACAAGAAGTCCGTGATGGTTTAACTCTGGTATCCACTACCCAATTAAATAAGCACATAAACAAAAAGAAACCAATATATAGAGTATTGTACGCACTCGAGATGTAATACTCTCATATAATTCATAGTCATCAAGGGAGAAGCAAACTAAGAAAACATCCATGCTTACAACCGTCATCCAAACAGAGCGTTTTAAGCTTGTACAACAAACAAAACAAAAAGTAAACGGGCAAAGAAAATTACCGTGCTATAAGTAAGAGGCTCAACCGATCATACGGTTACCATGTGTATCCCATATTCCTACAATACATTAATCATTTTTAATTGAAAAAAAAAAACCACATCTACGACCACGTGCAAACACAAACCCGGAAATCTAAAAATACACTCCGCATAGGCACCTAAAGTAAACGGGTCTTTGCAAATCGTAATTGGATCACAAACTGAAGGTAAAATATCTCCAAAAGGTTCTTCATGATTAAATTCGCTATTAATATACCATATTAGATTCGTTTTGCCTTTAGTTTGATAGTATAGCATAGTTTTCGTGTATATTACGTGTTACCTACACCATGGTCACCACAACCCACAACGCTTATAACACTGGGATATCAGATGTCATTTGTATTTGCCTTACTGTATAAAGTTCACTTAAGCAATTTTAACGAACTTATGAAGGAATATGCAAACAGCCTAGTGCTTGCTAGAATGTTTTAATTTTGCTGTTTTATGCTTAAAGCGGACCCACGTTTTTTCTGAATTTTTCAAAAGAAAAAATTCGAAAAAATAGAATTCGATACAAAAACCGAATGCCTATACCCACCAATGGATCACTATATGTGAGCGAAGGTCGGGTTCTAGTTCCGAGCACACCGAGGACCCGACCGTAAGTGAACCAGGCGCTTTCTAGTTTAGTGGACTGCCCTAGCTATGCATCTTTCTACGAATTCTATTTTTTCGAATTTTTGTTTTCGGAAAATTCGGAAAAAACTATGGCCCCTGCTTAAAGTACATATAGTGAGTTTATAAACTAGAGTTGATAATACGGTACCTGTTTCTTCTCGGAAACAAGCTATATTAGATAGACTGAGGTGTAAAGTTATTGCGAGGTTAAAGATTTTCATGTCTCGTGTACTATTGACTTAGCTCAATGTGTTAAGTTACTACCCATACACGTGGTAAAGCAGATCCCGGGATAACTATTATAACTATCCCTCCCCTTCCAAGCACACGAAAAACTGTATTTATTTGGTTAATTTCTTCTTCGTAAGTGCGAGCGTTTGTAAACAGACCTCAATTAACAGCATAACTAGATGAACATTACAAACTCAGATGAGTTATTGGGACTTCCTATTGAGCTACAACTCGATATTATTGATTTAGACATTAATTTATACTTACAATGGCCATTGTTATCAAAAAAAGCAGCCTTGACATCAAGATTTGATTGTGAAGGTTTAAGTAAAGCAACAGCTTAACACGATGTATGTTAGATAGCACAACAACAAAAAAGTGTACTTACAATTATCCCCGCCCTTCACAGTTGCATTGTTACCTAACGCATTCAAACTCCAAGCCTTAAAAAAAATTATACATATCACGTGAATAGAAAGCTAATGTTTGGTCATACCTTGTGCTTGTTCTTTGTACTAAATCTTAGCAAGTCAGCAGAGAGAACCAAGTCCACTGGATCACAGTCTTTTCTGTTCACTCGTAAAGTCAGTTTCTTAGCGTTAACTGAAGCAATCTCAAAAGTAACCAGATTATTTAACTAAGAGTGTTTGAATGTGATGCAAGACAAAAAGTCCGAAAACCAAAAAAAAAAGTACTTTGTTAGAGCCCTTCTTCAGCTGCGCTAAATAGAAAACAAATCAGCAGGTTTAAGGTTAAACACTATTTCCATAAGCTCACCCAGAAGGAATCCAAGTGTAGGTATTGTTCCATTGGATATTTTGGATATGTTGGCATCTTTCATCAAGTCTAGGGTGTACTTTGAAGATACTATGCGAACAGCATTTTCAGGTACAAATTGCTTTGTTATGAATTCCATGCCGTCTACGTTGAAGATGAGGTCCATTGTTGCGTTTATCTTGTTGAAAACTTGCGAATGACAATTTAGGCCACTAAGAAAGGAAAGTGACTACATCCGAGAGCTTCCCTGAAGGTTACACTAGAATAAAGACTGCCATCACAAAACATCATCGAACGCACTATAGAATACTTCTATGTATTTTTTTGCGTTGCGTAATAGTAGCTGTCTTGTAATGTCGATCACTATTCAAGACTGAACCATTCACTTAAATTGACTTTATAACCAACCAAGATAAAAGCTTCTACTACAGCAACTCTAGCCCTTTTCGCAATCGCCATCATTGCTGTTGTTCTCTAGTGACTTGCCAAGTGTTGACAAATGCCAGGTTGCTTTTACCGACTGTCTCGATACAGCTGATGGAAGACAATATTGTAGCTCACAAAAGATCACACAAATAATAGTTAGTTTTGTATGAATAAACCTTCTGACTCACTATAAAATATTTGCTCGTACGTTCTAATCTGCAGAACGTTAACGAAAGTTAAAATGTATCACGTGATGTTAATATTTTTCCAAATGTTAGCCCTATTCTTGTTACAAGTGTAAGTCCTTTGTACAAGGTATAATGCCTTCTAGAACTTACATAATCGCACTTTGGTGTAACACAAACAATCCACGTCAGCACTAAACCACAGAACGCAGTGAAATCGATAGACAAAACTGTGGGGCGGGTAACATAAAATGTTGGGAAAATCTTTGACAGAGGTTGCAGTTTCTCAAGTAAAAAGAGTTTTGTTCATTTGTCTTTGGCGGTTGGAGCTCAGTCGACCATTACCATACCAAGCTTTACTTTCTCCTTCACGTTTACCATGGTTCCAGTGTGTTCGTTCTACAACTTGTAGTTTCGATGAAGCATCTAAATTGAAATCCGTTACGCTTTGTTTACTTAGTTGTGCCACGTGATCAGGTTTTTTGAACTCAGTAAAAATTCTTTGAGCTACTTCTTTGTCAATTTTTAGAACATATCGCTTTTAATGACGTTTCAGGATTCCCTGTGTACATTTTGGGCATTTGCGAACATACCAGTGCAGCAAATTCTCTCACCTGACCAAAGTCTTTGACACGGCCAATAATAGCTTTGAAAAAGAACCATTAATTCAAAAACGAAAAAAGAACATCCACAACATACCTGGTTTCTTGCTTTCTTGTTATTCACAAAACACCCTCGAATACTACGGTCACACACAAATTTTAAGTCTTTTTCCATCTGAAGAAACAGTACGAGCATCTATGCCAGAAACAAATATACCTCAGCTATGGCAGACAAACGGTGTTTAAACCCCTCTACATCTTGATGTATTACTATACAAGTTTTAACAAATGCATTGGCTTCATCCTCACTACTGTAAGTTAATACTGTCGTTAAAATCAAGCACAGCTAAAACTGTGTTTTGAAAAAAAACAACAAAAAAAAGTACTAGCAAGCTTTTATCTTGTTAACTCATTGCCAAGGTTCCACCATTCAGGCTGTGATAAAAACTCTTTGTAATAAACTTGGTAACTGATTTTAGATCAATTTTAGGACGCTTTGGGTCAGAGTGGTGCAACTACGGCTTTTCGATCAAACTCATTTTTTTCTTAAATAAAGCGTTCGTTGTATAATTATCCCACAACAGTTGTCTCAAAGGAAAATCGTTTCACGTACCTAGAGGTATGCGCAATGGATCAGTTTATTTAATCTTAACTTCTTTAAACAAGCAGCGACAGAAATAAAAGTCAAAAACCGTTGGTTTTGTGTACTGTTAGTTTGCTAGATTTTCGTCTTGTACTTTTAACTTAAGTTACTACCCCATACACGTGGTAAAGCAGATCCCGGGATAACTATTATAATTATCCTCCCCTTCCACTAAGTCGTAACTAGATGAACATTACAAACTCAGATGAGTTATTGGGACTTCCTATTGAGCTACAACTCGATATTATTGATTTAGACATTAATTTATACTTACAGTGGCCATTGTTATCAAAAAAAGCAGCCTTGACATCAAGATTTGATTGTGATTTTGAAAAGCATGGGAAATGGGAAAAACGAAAAGCTGATGCTTCATTGCAAGTACAAGTAGTACAACGAACGCACTGGAACCATGGCAAACTTGAAGGAGAAAGTAAAACTTGGTATGGTAATGGTCGACTGAACTCCATCGGCTTTTACGTCAATGATAAACTCGAGGGGGAGTATAAGGCATGGTATTACAATCAACAACTAAAGGAACAAATGAATTATGTAAATGGTAACCTCGAAGGAGATTACACTAAATGGCATGCATATGGTAAACTAAGAGAACAAGGACAGTACATCAACAATAAACGTGAAGGACGACATAAAACATGGCATAGCAATGGAGAATTATGTGAGGACGGTTGTTTCAAACAAGATAAACGCGAAGGAGAGTACATGAAATGGCACAAAAACAGCCAAGTATGTGATCATTGCTATTTTGTTGATGGCAAGTTTGAAGGTGAGTATAAATCTTGGTTTCCAAATGGCCAGCTCCGAAAGAAATGTAACTATGTCAATGGCAAACTTGAAGGAGACTTCAAGATATGGTTTGACAATGGGCAACTAAATACTCAATCCCAGTATGTGAATGATGTGCTTCATGGAGAACGGAAGACATATTTGACTTGGAGTGCTCACGTGTTTTGTGACACTTTTGTAGATGGTAAACAAACAACATGGACACCACCATGGCGTCGAAATTCTTGACTCACGCTGTTTCACCCACCTAATTTTAAGCGAAATAAAACGTTTGGTAAAAAGGTTAGATTTTACTGTATAGAACTAATTGTATTTTTTGTTATTTATACCTTACAATACATGGCGCCACACTGGTGGAGCAAAGACTAAGATGCTGACCCTTTTACCGCTATGTGCATGGTATTTGAGCGCAACCGACCACTCTCGCTTTCAGATAATAGTAATTACATAGGTAATACAGATAAGGCAAGATAAAGCAGGTATTTTAGGCTTTTGCCGTGATTTTTTATAGCAATAGTGGCTTCTCTATCGGTGATGTGTTTATGAATAGACAGCTTTGGTAAGCTTTTTCTAGCTACAATTTTTTAAACAGATTGTATTCACACCACAACCAGCAATGATAATTCACATATGAAGCAGATTCTAATGCACCATATCCAATGTATTTGTGGACAATTTCGTGTATGTAGACATATTAGTGCAGTGTAAATTTACCTTGAGAAGGTAGTTATAATATTGAGGTATGATGTGAAACCAACCAAGTCGAGAACTGTTGTTGTTCCTCTTCGTGAAACTGATCTCATTTTGGCTGACCGGGTGTCTCTTGTTTGGTAAATACTTGATCATAGCAATAACGTTGATGATAGGGATGGCATTCGAAGACCAATACCTGGAACATGGAAGATAGAGATTGGACCATACGCAACATCATCTACAACCTTCTTTGTTGAGTGAGCCAAGCTCCTGAATTTCCTTCAACAAGTCAAGACAATCATGTTCAGGGAGTGTTTTTATAAAAACTAATCTCAAAAGCAACAATTAATTGACAATACTCACCAATCTCAACAACCTTGAGTGACTTGACATTTTGTTTTGAATTCAGCCCTTGGACAAGTATAGTATGTACGCTCGAGCTTGCTTTTAACCTACCGCTGTGATCATTTTACAAGACAACAAGCCAATCTCATGTATACCTGCCAACGCCTTTCTATCCTCATCTGTTGATGATGTACAACCTAATAAGTGTGTCTCATTTTCACCTGCCCATGCCTCTAAATCTTCATCTGTTACATTTGTACACTGTAAATTAATCTTATGTACACCTTAACACCTGAATCTTGTTATTGTAATGAGTACAAGCTGATAGTGTGTATGCCTTCATGCCGCATTATTGTATCACATTATCACATGTCAACTGGCGTATTCTGGAGCAATGGACTACCAGAGAGCATCTCCACTTCAGTTTCGGTTCTAATATAGAAAAACATCCAAAAAACCTCGCAAAAAGTGACGTGTTTGGGCAGAATGGAGTGTAGATGTCCCTGTTCCATTGTTTGTGAATGCACTATTATTTCGATTGGCAGAGCAACAATATTGAAGAAGCACTGATCTACGCTTCTGTATTCCATTGTGCTCTCGAATTTTTGACTTTGTTTTACTGCTGGGACTCTTTGACGCCTTTCCTTTTCTAAAAATACTCGAGTTTTCCGGCACCATACTACTTTCACCGTACGCTTGTATGTTTGGTCGTACTCATTAAGACATGGAAAGAAAAGAAGGATTATTGCCTTTTGTGTCATTCCCACACGAGATTCTCGTATTAATATGCTACAACCTTGATTTTCAACATATCGTAGCTCTTGGCGCCACCTCTAAGGCGTTTAAATTGTTTTCAGCTGATAACATTTTATGGCAACGGCTTTACGCCCAACGCTTTATATTAGAACCTAAAGGTACCATTCTAGGCGTTTTAAGCCTTATTTACGTTTAAATTCGATAAGGTGACAATATCAAGAAAGCGTTTATCCACGAATGGACACATAAGGTACTAGTTTAATAATAGCCGCGAAAGCACAGAAAACCAAGCCTTCTGAGCTTCATTTTGTGTATTTTCTTCAAATTCTTACCAAATGGTCTTAAACACTCATAAACCGCTTTGTTTACAGCTGAATCTGCTCAAAATCAACAGGTGATTAACTCAAAATGTTGTGGAGACGTTGTGTACCTCTAAACCGTTATTTCTAGTTCTACATACAGACAAAACGTTAAAGACCGGCTACCAAGTCTAAAAATATCAGAAAAACATGCCAAAAAGTTGAAATCTAGCGAAACGGTACTGCCACGTGATTTAATTTTGTTTATTGCAAAAAAATGGTATTTGACGCACGTCCTTTTTAGATCAAATGCTGCTTTTTGGGCGATGGAGCTGTTGGATGTGTAAGTAAAAACATTCTTTTCTCGTCTTGTTTTTTGTTCCTTGTGAGCTGTTTAGCTCACTCTATCTTTGGATTAGACTTCGATTATTGTTAAATTTCTAACCGATTGGTTCATGGATGAATACGATCCAACTATTGGTATAAAAATTACGCCAAAAAACCCACTTTTTTGTAAGAATACTCTAATTTAACACATCCAACATCCATCCTCCCTTTCTCTGGTTTCGCTCACATTTTTCGCAATCAGAGGATACAATTGTGATGTCTCTAAATAAAGGAAAGCAATATACTATTTTGGAAGTGCTAGACACTGCTGGGCAAGAAGTGTACGAAATACTGTTTGCAGTATTAATTATTGACTTTTCATTTTAAGATTTTGCGCAATGCGCGATCTATATATGCGTGTCTGCAAAATTTTTGTCATTGTATATTCTATACAAAATAGAACAAGCTTTGATGATACCGTAAAATTCAGAGACCAAATCTTCCGTTGTAATAGATATTCAATGCCAATCATATTAGTATGCTACAGCTTTTGTTCACACAGACATTACATTACTCACATTGTTGTGTATCTAGGTTGCAAATAAATGCGATCTGGAAGTTGATAGACAAGTATCTGATGAAGAAGGAATGTCACGTGCAAAGGCATGGGATGTACCATTCATAAGTGTGAGTTGCAAAACAGGAAAGAATATAGAAAATCTATTTTCTCTAATTATCGAACACTACCAACGTGTGGTTATAGAACCAATATGCAAGTACGTCTTTGTCACAACTTATGTCGCACAATCCTCATATATTTGTGTTAGGGAGAGGCAAAATAAATCAAAGCTTCTCAAAGTGTTCAATAAAGTCCTTGGTAAAAAAGATAAAAAAAAAGTAGAAAGAAGGAATACAATCAGTTTTTCTAATACACGTCAGTGATCATTTTTACATATGTCAAACATTAAATTTATTCGTCATAGTATTCACCTTCTTCTTCATAATCACCAATAGTATCAAAGTGAGTTTGAAGAGCATCAGAAACATCGGGCTAGAAATATATGTCAAGTTCATCCATGAGCAAGTGAGAAATTATCAAGTTGGTATTGTTAAAGTTGACAGTTGTAAGCACCAAATTCGCCTTAACCACCTCTAACCATAAAACTCTTACATAGCAATTATTGAAATACAATGGAAGAAAAAGACACAAACAATACATATGAGGACATATCAGAGCTTGAAGCACTACCATTGAATTAATAGTGCATATTCTCAAACAAGTGGGATTTGACTTAAGGGTGTTCGGGTATTAAGCCAAAACCTAGTCTTCTGATGCCCATTGTATAAAAGTAGCGTTCTTTCAATGTGCCATTTCTTGTCCAGCACTCTTCCTCTCCTTCTTTGAGATCATTCTTATACGTGCATTTCTTTTCTAATTGTCCATTGTCAAAAAATGTCTTAAACTCTCCCTCTCTTCTATTTTTGTTATAAAAGAATCTGCAATACAATTGCCCATTACTGTGCCATTTCAAATAAGCTCCTTGTACCTTGCCCTTCACATAACGGCATTTCTCAATCAACACACCTGCGCTATCCCACTTTTCATAATCTCCTTCTCGCTTGCCTTTACAGTAGTTGCTTAACCTCTCTAAAGTACCATTTCTATGCCATGACTTGTTCTCTCCATGAAGCATGCCTTTGACACAAAACAGTTTGAGTTTCAATTGCCCATTGTCATACCACTCCTCATGACATCCATCACGTTTACCTTTGATATAACATATTTTTTTTTTCATTTTACCATTTTCATACCATGACTTGTATTCTCCTTCATACAAACCGTTGTGGTAGTATGCTTCCACAATTAATTTTCCATTCTGCCAGATCATCTGCTTTCCTTCTTTTTTACCATCTTTGTACCAACAGGTTTCTATCAAACGTCTCTTCTTGTACCTCTTAAATATACCTTCTCGTTTACCATTCTCATACATACACGTCTTCCTTACACGTCCATGATGCCATTTTTTGTGCTCTCCGTGTTTTTTTAATTTAGTGTTGAACCGAGTGCTCACAGCTGCTTGTTTTGATAATAAAGGCCACAACGTGTATGTTTCCATGCTTAAATCCATAATATCAAGTTGTAGCTCTAATGGAAGTTGTAGTAAACGACAAGGAGTCGATTCTTGTTTGTTAATCTAAATTGTGTTTGTGAGGAGTCTTACAGTACATCTTTACCTTTGTTGTTGCCATTTTACACCAGTTTTCTTTGAAAGCTTGAAACGTTGTAAGATCCTGCTAGTTCATTTTTATACAGGTTCCAGAATAAGGTCAAATGTGGTCCAGAAATTCGCGAATTTATCAGTGCGATACAACACTATTTATGTTGAGGAACGTAAAATAGGGCGCAATCTACCTATAGACAACAAGCGGGCCTCAAAACGGCGAAAGGTACACTTTAATTATCAAACAGCAAAAATGTCCTGCACCTTAACTTTTTGCCTTGAAACAACGTGTATACACCCGCCATATTTAAAAAAGTGTATACAAATTGTGGGGTGTAGCGGAGCTACTACATTCTGAGAAATCGCCTTATTTATTAATTTTTTTAGGTAGAATCAAGGGCACTTATCATGTAAAAATTCTGAACTGATCTCAATGCCCAAAATCTGTCCTGGATGCGCCCATATCTTTTGTGAAAATTACATTGTACAAATACCTGAATGGCTACTGTACTTCATCCAAGTCATGAACACATCTCTATAACTTCACTAGCACTTGAGAAAACACCACAAAATTCTCATTATTTTCTTACTTAAGGAGCTGCTAGCTCAGCTTATGACTTGGTATTAGACAAACACTGAGTATATTTGAAGCCAAAGCCCTTCATGGACCTACCATGTATTATACACGGACCTTTTATGAATTGCTGTTTGTTTCGTACTTGAAAAGCCCATGGTGCTATAGAAGATGTTACAACCACAATGTTATTTTCTCTTTTGTATTTGTAAAGAACTTTACATTCAGTGCCTAGACCATTGTCAAATTCACCAATAATTCTAGTTCGATCTGAGTATTGTACTTTTCCTTTGCCGTGAAGGCAACCCATGTTTGTGCCATTTTTTTGTATCAACATGCCGTTACCATGGGGTTCGCCATCTTTACTTCCGCCAGTATATCTAGTTCCTTCAGCTAATATTAGTTCTTTGCACTACGCCTTTTTTAAATTTGCCACTCAGTTCAGTTCCACTTGACATAATTGCTCACCCTGCCATTACAATTGTTTCTGCCATTGTTAGTATTACGTAGTATGAATGTCTAACGCAATTTGATAAGCTTGTAGATATTCCACGTGGGTATGACCTTTTAACTTTTGTAGTTTCTACAACAAAGGAGCTTAGTAAACCAAAACTGGCCCTACACATGTAGACATAACTACCATATGTATCAGTTCCTACTGACAACACTTAAAAAACTACTTTAATCGAAAGAATAATATTGCACAACAGTATGTCTTCGATGATTGACTATATTGTTCGCTTGTACTCCTCTTTTCAATAGGCGTCATAGTTACAATAAACACAATGATAAGTACACATTCTGTTATACTTAATATAGTTCTAAAAACAACACTTGTTGTGACCAGCATTTTATGGAACAGAGTATCTTGGTATTCGTATTGTCCAAGAGATGTTTGGTGGATTCCTTTGAGAGTTTAATACGAAGCAAATTGGGGCAAAAAAAAAACGCTAATTGAAATAAAATGACTAACTTTCCACGTGATAATCACCTAAGCATTCAATCATAAATGAAGCGGCTAAAAGCCAACAAAGATAGTTTTAGTGCAGAATCGGATAAATGCCTTCTACTGTGCCTTCCAGTTGAGCTTCAGCTTGATATTATTGATTTAGACGTATCAGTGTACTATAAGTATCCGCTTCTCTCGAAACAAACAGCAATGACAACAAGGTTTGATAGCGAGCTGAAAAAGCATGGAAAATGGAAACGAAGGAACAGATATAGCAACCTTGTTTGTCAAGTGCATTGGAAACACGGCAAAAGGGATGGAGAGTACAAGTATTGGTATAGTAATGGCCAATTAATGACGCAGTCCAATTATATCAATGATATACTGCAAGGAGAGTGCAAATATTGGCATAGTAATGGGCTGTCAATGGTAGACAAGAAAGAGAGTACAAAGAGTGGTAATAAGCGACATGGAGGGTTCAAGTATTGGAACAGTAATGGTGTCAACTAGAGGAACATTCCTTAAACTTAAGCTGGATACTGGACATCTCAGAAAACAACTAGCTTCTTAGGTTCATAGATGATACATTGAGCTCTGTAACATAAACAGTACAAAATAAAATAATTACACGTACAAATCAAGTGCCTTAAAAGAAACAGGCTTTTTTTAGCATAATTTGTAGTTCACAATTTCGCTTGATAGCCATAGTGCATGCTTGTAATAGCATGAATGATTGTAGTTATTTACATTTAACTATCGCCTATAGGATGGTTGCCCCCAATTAATTTGTAGAAAATTGCAAACGTGTTTAAACACTTGCACAATAAAAAGTGAAACAAACGTTCAAAGATGGATAAAGTTGTTATGACTGAGGCATTTATTGTGTTAGAATGATCAAGGGCGTCTCTGTAATAGTCAATTGTACGGTGCTGTATTAATAGTTAGATCATTGACCAAAGCAAAAACTGGAAAGGAACTAGAGACGAAAACAATTCTTTTGGATTTTTTGTTGGCAAAAGAGTATTTGTAGCAAACAACCATTCCCATCAACGTACTTTTGGCTTACCGTAAGAAGAGTTTCTTTTCCGTTTGGTTCTTTAGCTGCGAGCTCCACCTATGTAGCTGTGTGAACAGAAGTATCGAAAGTAAACGAATAGTTTTGAACAACGCTTTGCTTGTTGGACCACACCACGTATGCTGTATCCCCATCATTGTTAGTTTCAGGGAATGGTAGTTATCGTAGCAACCATGGTGGCTGGTGTAGAACTAATTGTACATCTAAAATAGAAACCTTTCAAACACGTGCTGATAAAAAAAAAATAAAGAAAAGTTATTTGGGTTTTAATCTAAATCGGTTTTTATGAGTCCAGTATCTAAGGGATCACAGGCGATTCCATAGTATAACTGTCTGCCAGTAGGATCAAAACTCAGACAACACAAAAAGCGCTTCTTCGCGTAATTAACTTTTACATAACGGCATTTGCACTTCCCTTTTGTTTAAAGCGATGGTGCTCAGAATGTAATGGGAAAGTTACAACGTTATTTTCTTGCCACGTTGAGAAAAGGGGCTGCGGCGCAGGCCTGTTTGGCAATAACTTTTTGGTGCATTTTTCTACATGTCTCGAAGACTACATAAAAGACGCATCTGACTGCGCTAGAACAACTCACTTTTTTCCATATTATGACACTCCGAGCAGTGTTGTTAGACTCAATTACGTGACTGCTAGGAAAGTTCATGCAGTATTCGGTTTTGGTTACCGATTGTGCTCAACAGTGGGCAAAAACCTGAACGAGGATACATTTCTTTGAACAATATTTGAAAAAAATCACTTTGAAGTATTAATAGCTGTAGATAGCACTGTAGTCACTTTGGGGCATAGCTTTCGGAAGTGCTTAAGTTGCAGTGACTTAGCCCACGTTGCAACCTTTATTGTCATTATTCACAACATCAATCCTCATGAACACCTCATCTCTTGTCCTTCTCTTAGTCTGTGCTGCTACTCTCGCCTTTGCTGCCTATGAACCTGGCGTACAAGAATGCTTGACTTCTCTCGGTGCTTACCCAACAGGTACGATTTCTAAGAATTCACGTGAATTCTCTAAAAATGACCACTGTTGTCAACGTTCCTTTTTTGCCAAAGACTAACCCTCTTTTGTAGGTGTCGCAAACGATTTCTCATTACTACCTTCCGGTCTCTCTTCAAGAGATTCTCATTGGGGCATTTGTGGTAGTCCACATCCTGGATTCAACAACTGTTGGGACGACAATGTAGCGCCAAACCAATGTTGCAATTCACGAGTACTAAACGACAATAGTTGGGTTAACCCAGCCAGTTTCCCAGTTCCAGTACGTTTTAAAGCCAAACAATAAGGCCCTGCCGTTCTAACTTCGTTTTAACAGGCAGGATGGGTTAGCGCTCCAAGTTACAATGACCTAACCTTCACGAACTTCGTATACAACGTTGAACTTACAGCTCCAGAATGTGAAGGCGCTTCAGTTACTGCAAAATGTTGGGCTGACAACTACATTGCTACAGCTACTTTGAACGGTCAACTGATCACTTTGCCTTGCGCCTACCATTCAACTGGCTTTAACGCTGCAACCACTTTCACCTTGACTTTGGCACCAGGCGTAAACACTCTTGTTGTTGACTTGAGAAACACAAAGCTTGTAAATGGCTTCATGCTTGCTTACACCAACTGCTCCACATGTGAACCAAAACCTTGCCGTAAAGCTCTTATTGGTACTGGTAGCTCTGTGAATTGTAGAAATGACCCTAATGCTGAAGACCCGCTTCAAAACGCCAAAGACGATTGTGCAGCGTACGCTTTTGTTTTGCTTCCTTTTGTATTATTTTTTTTTTGATTTTTTACTCATGTTTTACTAGTCAATGTGTTGCCTTGGGATTTCCTGTTGTTGCTGACTATGGTGGCTGTCATGTAACATCTGTAACTGAGATGGATCTTGGTTGTTGCGACAGTGGTATTATCACTAAAACAACGGCTGAATGCTCTTGCTGTTGCGATTGTGACCCTGCCACACCTGCTCCTGGTTCTGTAACCAAAGCTCCAGTGTCTTCTGATAGACAAACTGATGGAGAAACAGAGTTTAGCAGAGAATAGATAATAAATGTAACCACAAAACAGTGCACTCTAATAAAAAATAATGTTTAAACCACGTGATGAAACCTTTCTCTCTTTCATTTTCGTTGAAATGAACACTTCTCTCATGACAATCTATGCTTCTGTAGGATATTAAACCGAAGTGTTTCGATAAAACGGTGGAATGCATTACATGTAAAGAAGCAATTGTTTTAAATCGTCGTTTTGGGCATTTCAAAAGGAACTTTAAAATAACTTGACTCGCTGAGCTTCTCAATTCACATGTATTAGGTTACGTTATCTTAAAGGTGCACTTGCAAATTCGCATACTAACATTAATTTTTATGCTTGTTGCAATGTTCTACATGTATAATTTTTATGCACAGTTGGCTATATTTTGTTGAGTCTCATTGTTCTCTTTTTGAGAAATTTGTAGCACGTCGGATTAATAGATCAACATACTCTTGATTCTTCATTAAACGAGGGAGCTTAATTTGGTTGATTGCCTTAGAGGTCTTGCGTATGTAAGCCAATAAATCTTCAAAAGATCCTTTTTTAAAAATAATCACTTGAGCTGGTAGTATAGTCGCTAGTTCTCTATGATATCTATATCCATGGTTGCTAGTAACCAGTGTCAGTCGTATAAAAGAACAAAGTTTGACAACAGGAAGAAAAAAATAAGAAAAAAAGCAGAAAGAATCTTTATCCTTCCTTTTTAGTCAGTAGCTGATACCTTTCACATAAAATTCTGTCAAATTCGTTCGTTTCATCTTCTGTTAATTCACGTTCAAAATCTTGTAATTCAACACCAATAAAGTCTTAAACAAGGGGATCAAGGTTAGCCGTTTGTAAAAAAAAATGAGAAAAAAAAAAACCACTTGAATGAAATGTACATTGAGGCCATCCTAACGGATCTATATTTGTATAATGGAAAGCAGTATAGTCTACAAGTCTGGATCCTAAACCATCCACAAACTTTGTAATAGCACGCCAAAGTTGCATTTCAGTTGTTTTTTCTCCTTTTAAATCAAGTAACTGTCCTGTGCGGTATTCAAAAGAAAATACTGGACACTCATTATGATAGCTATGTATTTTTACAACATCTCCGAATCTATAGCGCAAGAGACCTTAATAATAAGTTAAAAACGTAAGCACAGGAAAAACAAGTGCAAGAAAACAAAAACAAACTTACCCGAGTATGTTGTTATTACAAGCTCGTAAGATTTCCCTTGTTTAATTTGTGTCATATCCAGTACTGTAGGATTTTCTATTTACATTAATTGATATTGTTTATAACAGAAACGGCATACTGTACCTGAGTCAATTTCATCAGCAGGGATGAACTCCAAATACCTAAGCAATAATTTAATAAACAAATAAGCATTCAGTGTTTTTGAACAGATGCAACGCTCTCAGATAATACAGTTTATACTCAAAACTGAACTGAGAGGTTGATGAATAAGAAAGAATCCTGTATGATAGAACACAGTGAAGAAAACAAAGGAAACTCCCTTTTTTACAAACAGTTTTGAAAAAAAATTAAAGCACTTACATTGATCGAGGACAGAAACAATATGCCTTCACTTTTGGATCAATACACACGCCTACCAAACCCTAAAAAACTTACAAAAACAGTATTTGATACTTCCACTGCATGTACCTCTGTGGCACCATAGATAGGAGAATATATTTCTATACTTGAACAACCTTCAGAGCTTGCAAAGTATCGTGATCTTAATTTATCACCATACAAAGCATTACTGCCAGTGTCACAACATAGCGCACACATCAGGTTTGGCCATATCCTCCTCACAATTCCTTAACACGTAAGTCAACAACCAGATTAAATGACAACAAATTGATTGATTGCTGAAACAAGTACCCTTGAAACCTTTAGAGAAGGCAGCAGCCAACTCCTTTGCACGTTTTGGGTCTCTCCATAGTCCACGCTCTAATAAATTACGTGTTTTCATAGGTATGTTTATTGATGGATGGATTTTTCCTTCTTTTATGTCGACAACAAGTTTTCTTTGAAAAAGGTCAGCTTGATCAAACATTTAAAGTCGGTTTTTGGACTGTCACGTGACCAAAAAAAAAAAAAGAATGAAATCTTGTTGATTATAAAAGTAATTGCTATCAGGTTCGTA